>DWDU01001112.1:0-15593 GCA_018245575.1 Jemadia suekentonmiller
AATTAATAACTTTACATATTACAATACTGCTTATATATCATAAATATTAATTATATGCTTCATTTATTGGGGAATGTATTGTTGTGTTATTGAATAACTAAAAAGTAATTTTAATTTAGCCAACTTTTGTGTTTCCAATGACTAGTATCTATACATTCGATAAATCTTATCGCAAATTACAAATTGAAGTAAGGTCGGCAAATTACTTCGAGGCGATGTATTTCTGTTAACCGACCTACGAGGATATAGAGGTTTTATATAGAGTTCTGTTTCATTTACATTACGCGTACAAGCATTGACTTAATGAAGCCACCTAAAATCCTCATTGTTTATTTCTGTATTTGCGGAAACTCTACGATATGTATTGTACACTTCTACTAATACAATAGAGGTACAATAGAGGCTTACGGTTGACGTGTAGTAAGATACATATATTATATGCACACCAGAACCGGTTTAAACTAGTACCTACTGTAAACATGTTAAGGAATTTTAGTATTTTTTCTGTGACACCTCCCACATATTTCCCTTACAGAAGATTCATTCATATTCAAAAGTATTTAATATTAACTGATAACTCAAGATATTTAATATATATCATTTCAGCTCGTTTTAAACTTACAAAAAAACTACAAATGCGTGTAAAACTTAGTAAATGTGCAAAATCATACTTATAATGGACAACAATAATATTCAGGGTGGTCTATATTTGCATCAAACAGTGACGTTACAAATACGAGGGCTTTTTCTACGGACTATGTTACAATGTATCTACAAATGGCCCATATGGATGCCTGAAAGGAGCCTCCGTGAGCAGCGACTGTCTGATTAAGTACGAACATTATACTGCCCGGCGCACCCTGGATATTGCGACTAATACTTTCACCACGATGGCTGATCAGATCAGCTATCGACACGATGAAAAAAAAATGGTCTATTCCACATCAATATCCACTAAAGCTAGTCTGTCTGTTAAAAACATAACCTCGATACCTTTTTCATATTTAAACGTAGAAGACCGATTTAGCAGAACCTCCTTATATATAAGACAGGCTTTACTTTCTATGTCAATAATACATATATTGAATTATCCCATAAAAGAGGAAATGATAATTAATGTTGTGAACACTGTACGTGGAATACATATTAAGCCCTTCCGAGTAACGAACGGGCTTTGAATCCTCATCGTAGAGTTCCGCAAAACAGCCAATCGTTATGCGCGTACACTTGAGCGTGGTGACGCATATATTTTGTAGAAAATACACTGTAAAATAAATTAGATGAACTTAAGATCATTCACATATATATCAGCGACTGTACAATATGTGTCGTATGGGTTAATTTTGTTTTTCTTGTTTTATTCTCTATTATTATTATGATTACCTTGATGTACGAGTTGCAAGTGCAAATGGCGATCGAGACGTCCTGGGTTCAAATCTCATATCGGGTACTATTGGATTTTTTTAACTTAAATTGTAACTAATGTCTTAGACTGGATTTGTACTCAGTGTATGGCAATAGGCTCACCACCTACTCCATGATGGGACGTAAACGTAACTGGTGAAACGAGGGATAGTGCTACACTCCTTTGCTTACCTCTTAGCAGATTACAGGCGTGATATATACATTATTATTATTATTATATATTACACCAGGTCGCTTATGAGATAGGCAGTGAATTAATTAGTTATCAGTTTGTTTATTTGTGTTTCTCAACAATAACTAATGTCATTCATTCATGTCATCGGTAAGCTCTACATGGAATCGAAAGACAAAATCAGTCATTATCTATCTATAAAAATAATAATAACTGTTTATTAGTGTATCGATAAATTCCGTCTATTTGTGTTACATAGAGCACTTACGAAATACATGTGATACGTAATTGCGATAGAGTAAGGAACGATATAACATATTACTGTAATTGCTGGTCTAACGTGGTAGAGTCACGCGACGGACATAATATTGTAATCGTCAATATAGCGTTCAATTAAAAAACTTTTTAATTACAACTGTTACAAAGACTCTACAAAAAGCAAGGTACTAAAAGAAATATGTGCAGCAGTAATTTTCGCAGGTGAACTGTAAGCGGATAGCCGCCTAGAACTTTTACTTGATCGTAATTAGGCGAAAAGTCCTATCAAAATTTTAGTAGCAAGTGGAGCGAGCAGTTGAAATGGGTTCAAAGAAAGCCGGTGTTATAAAAGGCCGGTAACACTTTTGATCCGATCGAATTCACATTTTAATTAAGCTTGTAATACCAGCTCTACGTATCCTGCAATGTTATTTTATTATTAAAATATTCCAACATGGCTTATTGAAGCTTAATCCTAAAGGTTTTATTTTACTAAGATTATTTGTAAGATTATTAGATTCACCGCTGGAAATAGAGCAAATTATTGCCGAAATATGTTATCAATAACGAACTAAATTTTTCAAATTACAATTAATACGTAGATCATCATCATCACCATCATCCGTCTGTCTCAGTACTGTGCCGGCCATAGGCCTCCTCCACTGGGCACCATAGCGACTTACCGCCGGTAATGAGTATTTAGTAACTATTGTACTACTAACTATATTATACAATACATCCAGTTATACAAAATTGGAATAAAAACTGAAACAACATAGACATATACTTAATACAACTGACGAAAATATGTTCAATGCACGTTTGACACTAAACTTCTGATTTGCTTCATAGAAACTAATGAAAATTATTCAGTGTTAGCGCGTTCCATTACAAATTCAATGTGTATTATAAAGCTAAGAGAAGTATACATAAACACTTAGATATTGGGATCTTTACTCAGCAGAAGGTCAAATATTGCATATACTTTCTTGGCAAGCTTCTTCTTCAAATACGAGTTCATCAAGCGTCGACCCAAATTCTCCACATTTTTATTTTTGTAGTTCGAAATCAAGAACGTATAGTGTACCGGATACGTTAGAAATTCGTTGGTAGAATTTTACTTTTCACGTTACTTCTTGTGCATTCGTCTTGACATTCCTTTGAATAAATAAATAGCAAATGTTATTAGTTTAACAAATTAGATTCAAGAGCAATCCATTTGTGAACTTGCGTTTTTGTCTTGATTTGTAAGATTGCAAGCTCACGTAGATTTGTACCATGTACGCTTGAAATGGTGTAAACGTAACATCACGCCTGTCATGTCCAAAGAGGTAGACAGAGGAGTGTAGTACACTAACAAATTACACAAGTTACATGTGTTACATGTGTTTCAGAAATATACATACATGATAACATATTTCTTTGTAAAACTGAATGATGGATGAGTTCGTGAAATCATTAGAGTAGAGTCTTCTGTATTTATAATATTGAATCACAACTCGGGTGTTATTTTAGGATAAATCCGCATAAACACAACACAACATAATGGGTAGATAATTGAAATGTAAATATGGTGGCTCTTGCTTTTACTCGTGAAGAAACCTGTTACAATAACAATAAATAATCTTTACTTCAGACCGTTAGGCGCAAGTTTCATGATAGTTCAAAGTTATTAAATACTTACCCTATTCATAAACATAACGAATATTTTTTTGCTTATTTATAGTTTGATTTGAAATCGCACCTCGCTTTCAAAAAGAGGAACTAACAGAACTTAATTTCATATAAAAGTCAAAAATATCTGACGTGGATACCAGTTCGTTCGTGAACAATATCTACGTACATAGATTATTTACTCTTATTCACTATAAAAACGTTGCCGAATGACTGAATAAAAAAACTAAATTCATTAATACAGTTAGTAATCTACGCCAGGGTAATACGTTAACACGTATTTTCAATTTTCTCGCATAAAAAAACACAGCTCGCACAACGAGCTGCTACCGAAATTCTTTCGTGGAACAACAAATCAGTTTTGCCGTTTCATGAATACTAAACTGTGTTTGTCAGTCGGCCGTCCACGTCGCTTTTTTATTCCCAACCGCCGCCGCTCGCGCGCAGGCCAATATTTGAATATTCACGTGAACTATACACTTTTTTCATTATTTGTTTTCTACTGTATATCTTGACGCCGTATATTCATCTTATTTTGTAAACTGAACGTACATAATACATTATTAACATTATATAAAAGAAATCGCAGGGTATTAAATAGCCGAAAGTACATTCACCACACTTTATGTAAATATATATTCATTTTTACATGTCTACTCTTTTTTTATGAAGTAAATTTATCAAAATTATGCATCCTAACGGTACTTACCAATCATCACCAAGATCAATCATCAAGATCATCAATGAAGACAAGACATGATCTTTCTAGGCCAACATGCTACTATGTAAACTACACCTCGCTTTTCATCCGTATAGATAGCGGCCAAATCGAAGCTAGTACTTATTGAAGAAACAAGACGATGTCGAAAAGGAGATTAATCTTTCTTTAAATCTTTCAATAAGCGTTCTTTTGCGCGCCTTTTTCATTAAAAGTTTTCTTGAAGTGATATATTAAATGTTCCTTAGAATGTGACATCAAAGAAACAGACGTAGCGATAAACAGAAACGAAAGCCCGATAAGATCGGTGTTCGCGCGCCAAAGGAAATTGTATGTTTTTAGAACCTCGTAAACTAGTTATCCGATCAAAAACATTCATGAGCTTTATATTCATGGACCAACTTTCCAGATTCTTGTAGAGTCAATTGTAACATCGACATTATTTTTAATAAAGGTTTCGATACCTTTATATATATCTTAATTTAATCTAATAACATAACTTCACTCATGTAATCCCCGAAAACACGTTACGTTAAACACTCCCACGTTTCACCAGTTACGTTTAGGGCCCACTATGGAATAGGTGATTAATCTATTGCCATACACGAGGTAGATTATACCCATGGTTGATTATAATATTTTTACATTACATCTTACGTTATTAACAATAATAAAGGGTATATACGCAAAGACAAGTGCATAAACATTCAATGTCTTAAAAAGTTCTAATCACTGCTGTGCTCGAGTGCCCGCACACAATTCGTAACGTCTGAATCAAACTCAATTGCTGTAGCAATGCGGATTGGCGAAAAATCGTTTTAAGTGACTAAGGTAAAACAATGAATCGAACGTAATGTTACTGCCTACCATATACTACAAACCAGCAAACAACAAAGTATTTCCCAAAAGTAGTAAATGTCCCACCTAAAGGCACAACTGCCTAAACAATACTTTGTGAATATTCATGGCGTTCCTTGCGTAAGGTATATTAGTGTAAGGACATTTAGCCATTGTTTTATTGTTACGTCCGATCTGTTATGTGAACATACTGTGTGTGTCGGGCCTACACGCCCACTTGTACTGATACGAACACTGTAGATGCTTTGTATTGCCCACTAGTAGAACAAACATACGAGACACAAGGGTATACGTTTACAATTCAACATGCGGGCTTACCTAACTATACAATTCAATTCTATCAACCGTGAATAGTGCTTGTATGGTTGTCCAATGTTGTTGTTGTATATTACGAATAGAATATGTATGTATATGTTGTAAATGAAACTCAACATACCGCCCGCTGCGCTCGTATGAAGCGCCTGGTATTAAATTAATCTTATGTAGCATTGCATTTGCATGAATAAAAATTATATAGTTTATGGGTTTTGGTTTCAAATCCCTGGTCGGCTATTACTGGATTTTTCAAACTAGAGTTTCTAGTTAACTGCAACTGCCGATCAAGAGGTCCTGGGTTCGATTCCCAAGTCGGGCACTATAGAAATTTCTAATTTAGATTTTCTAATAGTGGCTCGGAGTCTAGATTGGTGATCGGTGCATGGCAATAGGCTCACTACCTATTCCATAGTATAACGTAAACGTAACTGGTGAAACGTGGGAGTGTACTACACTTTTTGCCTACCTCTTCGGGGATCATAGGCGTGATGTCACGTTTTTTTTTTCTAGTTAACATTTCTAGTAGTGGGTCGGAATCTGGCAATATATCTCGTATAGCAATATGCTCACCATCTGTTCCATTGTGGAATATAAACGTAACTGGCAAAACGTAGGAGTGTACTCCACTACTCCGCTCACATCTTCGAGGATTACAGTAGTGATGGATGTTTCATTGTTTTTGCTATATTTACACATAAATACTTGAAAGTTTTGACTTGTCGTATCTTTTTAGCAACCATGATAAAAAAGGAAAAAAAACATGCGAGGTATGTTACCATTAAGGCAGGTAAAATAAAATGAAAGTATGATTAAATTGCGTACCGGCTCATCTCACGTACATACATACGAATAGAGGTCTCCGCTGAAACCTCGCTGAGACCGGCGGGAGCTCACTAAGGACCTCGAATAAATATGAAACTAGGCGGCTTATCTTGAAAAAATATACATATTTAAGCCAATAATATTATTTAATCGTACAGTAAATAAATACTTAAAAAACGTTTAATAATAAAATAGTGGGTAGTGTCTATGATCGTGACATTATTTCTCAATACACAATATTATCGGCAAACTCCAGAGGACATGCTATTTCATTAGCGATGTCGAATTAAAACTAGTTTTGTACTACATATGTTTAAAATTTCAAATTCCTGTAAGTCAGGATCATAAAACGAGCTACTATATGTGGTGCCCGTCGTCGTTGAAGGAGACTTCCGGAACCACCAGCGATTAATATGGGAGCTCGAACCGCTCAGCCAGCGATCCTGGGTAGGACAACGATATGTGTGGCCACATATTATCTTAAAAATTAGTACACACTGGACACATCATGTGTGTGCTCGGTATGGGGCCCGGAGGGCGCCGAGTTAGGAGGGCACTCGGAGTCTTCCTATCAGCGCAGAAGAAAGCCACCGAGTGGATATCAGTGGGGTAAAAAATCCCACTTAATCCGTCTCCTACGATATCCAGTAATTTTTAAGGTTTCCTCATGATACAGAAATGAAAAATTAACATTTGAAACCCTTTCCAAAATGTCGTTTTCCACAAAGTTTCTACAACAATACGTATAATTCTCGATATAGATAACAATGTACTAGAAATAGACTGAACTTACGTATTCGAAATATTCCATTCCGTAATAGTAAATTACAAGAAATTGAAATACAAGCTATGTGGATACCACTATTGAGAATATACATTTCTTGAACTACCTAAGCGAGGCTCAAACTACGATCTTATAACATCTCTTGGTACGTGAGGTTCGTAACATAACATGGTTAATGAACATCAAAATCATATTGAAACAAATTATCGCGTTCATCCGATTTAACCACCCTATAGGACACGTTGGAGTAGGTGCCGTAGACCGAGGAAAATCCTGAGAAAAAACACATTGTAATAAAGTATTCCATATTTGATAAGACATGCAATTACTTGTCTTACGTCATTATTACGATTATTATTATATTTGTAATTTCATTACAAGCACATGAGCCGTTTAATTAACAATGAAGTAGCTAAGAACGCAATTTTCAATTTCTATATATTACTTAAATCATAAACGTAAATAGAGAAAATTAAAAAATAGAAAGGTTTTACAAAAGAAGACGTAGCCAAGGAGTAAAATAGAAGTTAATTAAGAACAAAGTTTTTCATTATTAATGAGACAAACATTTTAAAACACTTAAAGAACATTCATATATTAGATAAAGTTCAAAAGGACGTGTAGCCTAAATAATGAAGGTCCCCTTAGTGTCGTGAGCAGATATCCCTGCAAAAGGATAAAGAGCTTAAAACAATGAGTGACTTTGCCTTATGAAAATAGGTATTAAGTTCTTGTTTAAACAATTTTTAACTACAACTTATTTACTCTCTACTGTTTGAAATTGGTAATAAAATAAAAAAAAAACAAGACAGATTTTACATTTCTATGAAAATTACACCTAAAGCTATAGTTACTAATGACACAATTCTTATATGCAACTTCGATTAAAACAAATTAAATTACGTATTCATGAACTCAAATTGTAATCGGAAAACTAGTGGAAATTCCAGCGCGAAGCAAAAGAAGAACCGAATAACAAATGCCATTAGAATTTTTTTATTTTACGATATAGTTGGTTATTCAGGTAGAAATGCCATAAAATGGATAAACGAGTGCAATACAATGCGAATATTAATGGACACAAATGCGGAGGGAGACCAAGAATTATACACGTTGACAAAATAGATAACAGATAACGACTGACGGGGGAATCAGTATTATCCGAAAGCGCCGCGCACGTGCCCGAAAAAAGTGACGAATGTTGAAGTACGTCAGGTCTATGAGGATGAAAATATCTGGAACTCGGTTCTCTCGCATTCAAAACACCCACACAAACACCATAGAGGTGTGAAAGTATTCCTGTGGACATGCCATGGAGCTGACAAGTACAATACATCGCGCATTTACCGTGTAAATCCCCATGGGATGCAAAACGCGCCGACGGTTCCTCTACCATTATTACGTTAAAACCCAATTTCGCCGGACGCGGTGAAGCCATTGGAAATAAGTGGCTACACTGACGCTTATCACCCCCGAGATTGGATTTCGTTTGAACGCAATTGTAAATTAAACTGGGGTGCTTTGTTCATTTGTGGGTCAAGGAATCCATCTGGCTCAGGGACCGAGCAATGTGTAAAAGTAATAATAAATATATAATTAACAACAGTTCATCGAATGAGGAGGAACCATTCGGTGTAACTTTGATTTGAAATATCACATCACTTGCTATAACAATAAATAAAAATTAATGAAACTTTAAATGAGCCCTTAGTTTTGCATGTTATTTTTCCTAAATTATACGAGGTCATCTAACATACCCTTGACTATTGCAATAGATTGCAACTTCAAACCGTATTATTATGTAAGGAGATCAGATTTTATGATGTCGATTACGTAACGTATTTTTCATAATTTAATCGTAGTAAAATCCACTTGCAAAATTTAATAGTAACCACATATTTCATCGTCTATAAATTATTATAACATTGATGTCTTACGACCGACAGGTAGTAAGATACAAATTTTGTAAATAAAAATGTTACATTTTCTTTTACTTTAATCTCTTTACGCATCCCAGAAAGTATTTTAACATAAAGAAAATCTTTTTACCGCACAGCAGCTGTTTGTTAATGATTGAAATATAGAATTTCCCCCTTTCCCATTAAAATGGGAATTGAATACAATTGAAAAGAAACTGGAATCAAATTATCGGGTATATTGAGCGTCTGCGACAAATGTTCCTCATTATCGATAACATTGAATTATCAACGAAATGTCGGTAGGGAAAAATTGGGGTTCCCTTTATTAATCGCAACGTTAACGAATAAATAAAATTAACAATTAAATACACATCAAAATTTTATCACAAGTTAGTTAAAGTTCATAATAAACGCTTTTCTAAGACTACCCAAAAAAAACCACTTTTCAGAGCGTAAAGATGATTAAGCACTGTAAGCACTTATGCTTATAACCAAAAAGCTTAATAAAATACTGAAGAACTTGAATAACCATAACTTGTTAAACATGAGTACACTTACATTCGTAGTTCACAGTTGTTGAATTTTACAACATAAAACGGAGAGGGTTAATATAACTCCACTTGTGAACGGAATGAATTCAACATAAGTATCTCAAAGAGATATCTTTAGCTAATTTTCATTTTCCAAGATTTTTAGGGAAACGAACGTAAAAAGGTATTATGCAAATTTTAATGTTTTTTTTAGTTTGATGAATTGAAGTACTTAAATGAATAATTTTAATCCTGGAGTTAGACAGAATTAATTAGAAGTGGTGGAATTATTAAGGTCTTTTATACTAAATTGAAAATAATGAATTAATTATCCTAAGTTGTATTAATAAAAACAGCAGCGTTTGGTAGTTGAACATTCAGTAGTCGGAAGATTTGCGTATTTCAATATTTTTCCGATGTGAAAAAATGATTTTTTTTGTCAATAAATTTATTTCTGCTCCATATAGAACGTGTTTGTTGTAAAATATTTTCGTATAATAAATATTGAGAAAGATATGTTAAGTATCCATTATTATAAATATATTATCATTTGTATCATTCCAACCCTTGAACACGGCCCTTGGGGCACATGGGCTGGACCATGGACTGATGTTAGATTAGACTTTCCGACAAGAAGAGACAATCACCACGCCTGTTTATTCTCAGAAAAGACATTATTTTTCTTCTCACAAATTTCAGTCTTAAAATCTTTTTCTTAGAAATTATTTTTGTTATTACTTTTTATTATCGTTTTCCTAAAACATAATCATTTCCTAGTAAATTCAAGGCACACAACTTTATTCCAATTTAAATATACTAACTAAATTAAAGATAATTTAAAGATATTAACTATACTATTAAGAATATAGGTATTTTTCTTGTTTTAAAGTCTTTTAGTATCAAAATAATAGTAGGTAAACACAAGGGCCAATATAAAGCAACATAAAGCTAGGCCCTCATTCGTAACTGAAAAGAATAGCTTACCTTTTGCTACGTTTCACGATTGCTACATTACTCTGTTATGGTCCGGGCATGTATTGTCCGGCCTTAAGAAATATGTTTAGGTAAAAAATTATATAATATATTACAAATGTACAGGTACGTATTTCGAGTAATGAATCATTAATAAACGTTCATATATACTTTACTATCTTGAAGCAAAATTAGTTTTACGGACTATTCAGAGATTTGTACCAGGGTTCTAACGTTAAGTGGAAAACAAATTCATACCATTGAGCTATCGCTGGATGGAGTTATAGACAAACATACATATTTAACATTTTGACTTAACATGTTTTCCATTTCGCCAAGTAAACGTCGTCTAACGAAGTGTTTTACATTTAATCATTTATATTTTCATTAAATTTTCATTAGTAATTTTCTTGGTGCTGTACTAGGGACGCCAATTGTTAGAAATTTTCCAACTTAAGCCAAACGACGCATGTAAAAATGCCGCTGGCCATCACATTCATACGAGGATAACGTTACTTAATTTTACACATCGACTATCATCAACCATATTCGAACTATGATCACTATTAAAGATAACAATTTAGCTTTTTTTGTTCGTTTTTGGGTAGATTTTTCAGCAGTTTCAAATATCTGATGTGGTCACGTACCATCACGCCAGTAATAACTGACGAAGCTGTTTTAAGGGAAGTTCATACGAACACAATGAGACGGATACAAAGGCACATAAAGCTAGGTCTACAGTAACAGTTGAAAAGGGATTTTTTTTTCAGTACGTTTTATGGAGGTTTTTATGTCATTCTGTTATTGCTCACGCACATGCTCGACGTCGCCGCCAGGGGGCGAGAGCGTGCGTCAGGGACGAAAGTAAAAAGTTGTTGGGATATAAGAGACGTTTTTATAGCGTAATCGCAACTTAGAAAATTATGTACTGCGTTTGAATGATGTATTTATTAACGTGGCATTTTGTTTACAAGCGTTAATAGCTGTATGCCATGGATTTAATTCTTTCACATCGGCAGTCTGAGCACCAATTTTGCAACGCACCTCTAACCATATAAATCAGTACGCATTTTTAAAGACCAATGTCACTTATTATAGCTACGAAGGAAAATATTGTAAGAAAACCTACGCACCTTACTTATTATTGTATATTAGAGTTTTAAGTATTATTGTCTAAAGCTTTGAAGTAGGTACCCCAAGCTACACGTGATCGCTATATATATGATCTAAAAACGGAACTACATTAGGGTGAGCGAAGACGTGTAAGTTATCTGGAGTAATTCTCGTGTACGTCCTGTTAAGACTGCATGTTTGTTAAAAACTGATGACAGGGATACAAGCGTTAGGCTTTATTTCGGTGATGCTTAGCGACAGAATAAAAGTGCTAGGTTAGTTTATAGCTAGTTTATTCCAATAAAGCTTAGCACTTGTATGAGATTCACCCCAGAAATTTGTCCACAAACACTGCCCTGCTCTTCAGGAGAACCTGGAGAGCTCTATTATTACACCAACCGCAGAGTTTAGACCATTTATTAGACTTTACAGAGTGAAGATGATGATTTGTATTCACATTTTATTCTTTTTTATTGACTGCAGTGATAGCGTCAAACATAGCAAATATGTAAGTATAATACATACATGTATACTGCGACGCCTCCTCCACATTCATCGCTCTCATGTTAGCATAATGATATAAAATGATAATAATAAAAAATAAATTTATACATAATATTTTAGTCCAATATGTGATGATTAAGATACGTTATAATAATGTTTTATATGATAAAAATTAAAATATAATAAAATGAAAGTAGAATATTAAAAATAAAATGTGTTACACACCTCCCTCCACTCGCCACTGCGCACTAGCACCTCTGAAGTTGTACTGAGCAAGGAAACCACTCACCAAACCCAACCACCGCACCGCCACGTTATACGACACTGTCTGGCAATACAAAGCATTTTATTTTCATTTCTGGGCGACGCAGCGCGACCGTGCGTTGACCTGGAGCTTAGCGATCGATGTACCTGGCAAAATGCCAAATGTCGAGATGTTCGGTAAGGGCTTGTATTGCGTAATGTAGGATCGGACGTAGTGGTTTAAGTCACGACGATCTATTCATACACTAAGTTTCCTCTCTTAGATATTGACTATCTGAGAACCAGGTCACACCACCGTACGTGTTAACTTTCAGTAGTGGGCCCTTTTTTTTAATAAATTGATTTGATATAAGAATATATAACAAAAATAATTTGACAATACTGAAAAAGGAAACATCGTATTCCGTGTATATGTAATATCAGACCAAAAAAGTATGAATGTCATATAAACCAAATGATAGAAAATATACGAAAAATTTAGAAATACCCAATCCACAAGAAGTTGTTTCTTACGTTACATATTATAAAAAAGTAATGTTTCTGTAAACATTTTTGATTTAATTAATTTTTACATGTATCAATGCGTAGGAGGGCTATGTCAATGTGACATAAGAAGATTTTACTTTCATATTGTCTCATATAGAAACACCTTTAATACGCAACGAGAAGACAAATATAAAAACAAAACATTTAGCTCTCGTAGCACAGACATACGGCTTCCCCGAGATGGCAATTAATACCTTCGTAGCGGATCTACGGACAGCTACAAATGGCTACGAACAAAGTTGTCTAAACATCGACAAAACTTCTCTTGACCACAAGGGCTCACCACTTCCCGCGACAGGTTTCCGGCTAACAATTTATACTGTTTGTAAGGTGACCCTTATCTTTGTAATGTATTGCCGACCTTAAAAGCCTTAACGGCGTATTGCGAACTGAAATATTGCGTCATTGAACAGGTAAAAATAACTTTGAGTGAGTCAGGGTAGGTACAATATTAAATTAGCACTTTGTTTTATGACAGCTAAAAATCTAGTGCATTAGATTTATTAATCGAATCCATTCTAAAACTAATAAAAGAACTCATTTGCAATTCTGAAAATCTTTCATCGTGTGATAAATTATGTATATTTAAATCGTTTGTTATGAAATGAATGCACGGAATCAAGTTTTGATATAGAATATTATTAACCGTATGACTAAGTGACCACGGTGGCATTTATATTGCTATGAACAAACATGTTCTATTTTTAAATATGTTCTATATATTCTAGGTTGCAAGTACGACTGTTCGAGAGGTTCTGAATTCAATTCCCGGGTCAAACACTACAAAATTTTTCAAATTTAGATTTTCTAATAATGGCTCAGAGTCTGGATATGTGCCCGGTGTATGGCAATGGACTCACCATCTATTCAATAAAGGGACGTAAGCGTAACTGGTAAAACGTGGGAGTGTTCTACATTCCTCTGCCTACCTCTTCTCGTATTACAGACGTGATGTTACGTATTATGAAGTCACAATTCATCCATTTCAAGCAACATAATTATTTACGAAAGTATAACTACCTTTTACGAAAGTATAGTAGCTTACCTTCATTAATTCTTAAATAGTGTCATATATGACGCAAAACGTACAAGCATGACCGATTTCACATTGTAATTTAATAATCTTATATATCTTTTTAATATCAACCAGTTTAATAATCTCCCAATACTTCAATAATATATTCCAATACCGAAATTCGAAGTTCAATTTACATTCGAAATTCAATTCATTACTGTTACAGAATATAACTATTTAGAACATTTTCTTTTCTCCAGAGAAATTTCAAATTTAGATTATAGAAAATAAAGCGCCTCACCGGATTATTTTAAAGTCGTAAAATAGTATTTATGAGCAAGTACGCCTGTGCGACCTTCACGCGGATCTGGGTATTAGTATGGAGCAGGGTCCATTAGTACATTAAGAATACGAAAATATTCCCCTCATATTCTAATTACTATTTATAATTTATTAAAAAGTTAAATTTTAATTAACTACGCGTATCTCGTATAGATAATGTGTCGAGTTCAAGGCTATCCTGTGTTATTTATGATATCAAAAAATCACAAAGTCTAATGTAATTACTTAGTCTCTTGGGCGTGTGGAACCTGCCAACCCAGGGTAGGCCAGCGTAGCAGTCCTGGGTTTTAATCTTCGCGAGACGAGGCCGGCGTCCAATAACGGAACATTAATGTATCGTATTGTACTGACGGTGTAATAATTGTACCAACAGATTGTAAAAATTTTAACCAATTCGTGTACTCTCCAGAAACTGTATAGAGAAATAAATTTTTAATTCAATATTATCAAAGGTTCGCAGCTTACATTTAAATATAAAATTATTTATTTATAGAACGTAAGGCTGAACGACGTGACTGAAATCCAATAATAATTTATTTTATACACTCTTGCGTTCTTGACGCGCTGTTAATATTCGAAAAATGCAATTAGTTTCCTAAGGGCTCGCTGAAAGATATTCAATCATATTTTTTTAATAAATTATTTTATATTAGTAACGATATTGAAAACTGCATTCAAATCAGATAAGCGGTTTCCGAGATTAACGTGCACAACCATACAGACAAACAAAATCAAAAAACATTGTTTTCGGTTCTCTTGCGTATCTTATTACATATATTTGCCATATACAGATAGCGATCAGTTACATTTTTATCATATGTATAAATTTCAATAAAAATGAAATTAACTAAACTGTGTACCTACATAAACGATAAATACACTCCACCCAAGAAAGTGGCAGTAAAGTTTGAATTAGGTTAAGCTCCATAATCTCACTGGAGAGAACTGGCTCGAAGTAACGAAGTATGCAATGCTAAGCGAAGAATGCAATATAAAATTTATGTTTCTTTTGACACATTAAAATATAAACATGCAATTACCAGCGTGCAACGGAAATCAATTTATATAATTATAGTCAACGAGTGTGCCGGTGCTGTTTGTCGTCACCTAATATTTATAGTTTTTATAACGTTGAAATCTTGTTGTCTGCCTTGTTGGTCGTGTTGGTTGCAAGAGCGACTACTGTTCGGAGGTCTTGGGTTCGATTCGGGAATCGACCCCAATCAATTAGATTAACCAACCAATTTAGATTTTCTAGTAATGGCTCGGAGTCTAGAAATGTGCCCGGTGTATGGCAATGGGCTCACCACCTATTCCATATTGGGACGTAAACGTAACTGGTGAAACGTGGGACTGTAAGTA
>DWDU01001113.1:0-15591 GCA_018245575.1 Jemadia suekentonmiller
TCCCAAGAACAGTTTTTCTCACAAAAAGAAGGAACTCGAAAAAAAAGAGAAAAAATAAAAGAAACAATCGGACCGAGATTTGAACCCGGGTTCCTGCTTTTTAAAGCGCCCGATTTCTCGACCGAGCTCCTCTAACTTCGTAAATGATGGCGAAATTTAGCTTCGTATTCTAATAATATTGTAGGAGGCTTTTATTCAAAGAAAACACGGTTAAAGCGACATTTTCCGAACATAACACCTAGCTGGATCGATCTATCGCCCCCGAAACCCCCAAAATGCGAAATTTCAAGAAAACCATTGGAGCCATTTCCGAGATCGTTGATATATTGTTCGTTTAAAGGTATTAGATAATGAAATCTTTTAATGTTCATCTTTTCAATAAAAAAACCTTTACACTATCATTCCAGATATCCGTTCTACATAACACAACTGTACAAGAAGGACATTTACCTGCTGACGTGGCTGCGCTACACCCTGTGGATCCCGCTGTACCCCCTGGGCATTCTCTGCGAAGCCATCATCATCTTGCGGAACATCCCCTACTTTGAGGAGACACAGAAGTTCTCCATATCGCTCCCCAACGAGTACAACTTTGCCTTCCACATGCCCACTTTCATGCGGGTGTACTTGATGCTGCTGACAGTACCCGGGATGTACTTCGTCATGACTCACATGCACAAACTCAGGACAATCAAACTTCGGCCCAAGATTGTAATTAAGAAGTCCAAGTAGGACTCGCTGTTGTCTTGGAGATTGGATGGGACGACTACCAGCTTATATAGGTGTAGGGTTAATCCACACAGTGACTATTAGTATCGGTATAATTGTAATGGCTATGTGTAGTGCAACTAATATTTAAGAATTTTGGTTGTTAGATAATTTACAAATAAATAAATACTCCATGCCCTAGCATAAATTGATATTGTACTTATTTTGTACAATATTAAGCATAATAAATATGTGAAAATAATTATTTCACACAAAGGTCATTCCGACATCATGTCATTGATAAAGTGATACCCTGAAAAGGCACACCTGCATTACCTCAACAGTCGCTATTTATACAAATCCAACAGTAGCTAGTCGAGCTTACCTTATAACATAGATACTCAAGTGAATCAATTGACAGTCTCCATTGATCACATAAGATAATTTTATTATAACATCCAAATACTTGTAATTACCAAAGAATATATAATAATATAACATTATGTATGCAACTCTATTATTTTCTATTGCATTCAAATTATTGCTTATATGTACATATTATTTATTTATCCGTTATTGATGTTAATATAGGGTTGGACTTGAAGTTGAATTTCTATCAGTCATCCCCGGTGATGATGAGAACATGGAGCAGGCAGCTATATGTGCAATATAATACATATAAGAGATCAGGAATTTCGTGAGATTTCTACAATACTCAATGCACTGAGGTATATAGATGTAATAGCATTCCATTCCAAACTCTCAGGTAATTTGAATTTATTAATCATGAAAAAAAAGTCACAAAAGTGGTGTGGAGTTGTTCTGTATTGTTTGGTGCATTATTAAGATAGCTGTGTCAAGGCGATCACTACGATTTCTTTGTATTTCACTAGAATTAGTTTATTTTTTTGTACTTGTCATGTAGGATTCATAATAAATAAGGTTTAATTTAAACTTCTTTTATTTATTAAAATCACTAACAATAACATGAACTTTTTAGCAGAATTAAGTTAAATTATTAATTGACATAACACACACACAGATGTATAGTGTATTGTTTGAAAAACAGAATTATTCCTATACTATTCTGGATATGTTAAAATAAACATACAACATTACATTAAACAATATCTTTATTTTTGATGCAACTACATAAATTAACAAGATAATCATGTTTTACAATGGTGTCCAATCATTCTAGTCACCATTTTCCGCGATTTGATTTATTTAACTAACTCCAAGCTCATTTTAGTAACGTTCTTGAAAGATTCATACATACTGCTTGTATTTCAAATGTAACCAAACTGCATCATACTGCCATCAGTGGGTCAAAACACTTGGCGCTTGACAAGTTAATAGGTCTTTTCAGGAGTGACATTTTTAATAACAATTTATTAAACATTTCTTTTTACCTCACAGTACACAGCCCATATACTTAGTCATGTTAATGAGTTATTGATGTATGGAGGCACTACACTATTTATTTATGTACTGAATTAATGTCGCTGATGTATGACAGTTTGGTTACACTTTCAAGTATTTTTTTATGAACGTAACTTAAGGTAAGCCCTCTTGAACCATTCAGTTGGATCGCTGTGAGCGTAGTACTCATGGAAGATGGGCTCCACCAGAGTGTCGGGAGGTACAAGCTTGTACACCCTCTCTCCATAGTAGGTGCCAACCTGTGAAACATACAAACATATCTTCATGCCAGGTCTCTCACGGGATAGGCAGTGAGCACTGAGTGCCCAAAGCATCTATCCATACAGACTTTGAAAACATTGATATTGAAAGCAATAAGTTTATTCTGCAAGGAATTAATATTTTTCATAAATTCATCATCATCATCAGCCTATTCCTGTCCACGGATGGACACAGGCTCCTCCAATAGCACACCACCGAGCTGAATCTTGAGCTGTTTGTATCCAACAGCTGCCAGCCACTGTGTATATCATTACTCCACCTTGCTGGAGGGTATCCTATGCTATTTTTACCAATGAATGGTATCCACTTCAGAACATGTCTGCTCCAGCGGTCCTTGATCTTGCTGATCTGATGGGCTATGTCCATAACCTCGATACTCTGTCGGATCAGCTCGTTTTAAATTCGATCCTTTAGAAACACGCCAAGCATAACCCTCTCCATAGCTCACTGAGCATCCTTATATTGGTGAACTGGTCAGATTGTGAGTGTCCATGTCTCGACTCCATATGTCATAACAGGTAGGATATACTAGTTGAAGACTTTTGTCTTCAGACTGTGCGGTACTTGTGACGAAAATACTTGACAGTTTCCTACATGCTGCCCAACCAAGCTGTATTATTTGCAAGTCTCTCTCCCAGTTGTTTATATCCAACTGCAAAATTTGAAAACCTCGAGAGGAACTCCGTTGAGGACAATCGTTTCTGGATCGACCTGTTTATTGATTATTACTTTGGTTATGTCCAAATTCATCCAGAGACCGATACGAGCAGAATCAACCAGGCTTCTCAGCATATAGTGCAAGTCCTGCATGGTTTCAGCCATGATGACGATATCATCCACACACCTTAATTAAGGTTACAACTGTAAGATGTACTGGCTGTTTACATTTATTCCCTGGCTTTTCGGGAAATGACATCCCCTTGTCTCACTAGCCAATGCAGGAACAGAGGTTCGGATAGCTGGTTTTGTACTTGGACAGTCATAGATGTGGATTCATACAGGCCTCTCAGCACTTGGATATATCATCAATCAACTTGGTACCATTACAAGAACTCCAGAACAAAGTAGGTTTCAATACAGTCAAATTCCTTCTCATAGTCCACAAATACTGGGCACAGGGGCTGATTATACCCATGAGTCTTTTGTATAATCTGCTGCACTTTGTGGATGTGTTCTATGAAATATAGTGAATGATGGTACATACCTTCATGAGGTATGCACTGCACAACATTCCACTAGTAAAACATGAGCTCCAAACCAGAACATTGTCAGGGTTATAGACTCTACAATACTTCTTTACATCTGATAAAAAAAATATTACCTCCCATCCAGGCACATCCCGCATGAGCTCGGCTTCCGCATCCCGGTTCCTGCGCAATTGCTTCAAGTATTCTCTATCTCTCTCAGCCAGCAACATTGGATATATAGCCATTTTGGCTGATCGCATCTCAATCTCATTCTTAACTATTTTCTTATGTGTGATACTGTATAGATAAGCTGACACTGCTGTTACTCCAAGGTAGCCAGCGAACCACACATATCCTGTAATTTTATAAAAATGATATTTTAGTAACCTTAACGTTAAAGTATTTAATATATCGCTGGATAAGTAAAAGTGTCTTTTTAGTTTTTATCATAAAATTAACATATTAACAGAAGAATTAGTATAGAGCCTTGTAAACAAATATTATCAATTTTCAATTGTAATATGTTAAGTATTGAAAATACATAAACACAAAACCTAACCTAAGATTACATAATATGTTTATATTAATAATTAGAATATATATCGAATATACATACCACTGAAGTATTGCTTCGCCGGGATTCTTTTATAAGGTATAGGTTTATACCCTCCTGGAGGAGGCAAATCTTGTTTCTTAACTATCTGACAAGCCTCAGCCATTTTTCGTTTTTGACCAATGACACAGGTTTTGACAACTTCAACACTGTTTTTGATAGACTGCGTTTTGTTTATGCTTATTTGATTGTGGCAGACCAAATAATAGTATTCAATTTTATTTATTTCCTTAGCAACGATTTCCCTTTTTGGCGTCAACTTTATTGTGGTAATTTTACACAATGAATTCTGATATTATTGATGAAGGTGTGCAAGTAGATATACCTGAACCAGCTAATGAAGAATCCGAAATAAAAATAAGACCTATCGAGAGAATTAAGCTTTACCCTAAAGCTCCAATAGAACCTTCAGCTTATGGAAAAGGGAAAAATTTTAGCCGTCCGTGGATTTTACAAGATGGCAGAAAAGTTCCCACTAAGGGAAGTGAAATGCGAGATAATTTCAGAGTTCCCAGGAAACCTAAGCATAATGAAGGTAACATTATAAGATACGTGTTTTTGTATTTGTTACAATATTTCGCTATAAAATTGCGATTAATACTGTGATGTTACTTTATATTAGATTCATTTTTATTACTGTATTGCATCTTTTCTTGCAAGCTCTGTCGCATATCTAATGTTTTATTTTCTGTTTTCCTACCCTAAAGGTGTCTGGTAGACAGGTCACTTGTTAGCCATAAGATCGCCTTTTGTGTATCTATTGTCTATTTTCTTGAATCCAGTATGTATTTATTTCTCTGTCCTTGGGTGTACCATAAAAAATAATTCATATCGTATACTAACTAACTAATCCGTAGTGGGATGTAAACGTAACTGTTGAAACATGGAAGTGTACTGCAATTCTTTGCCTACCTCTTCGGCTATTATAGGCATGATATTACCATCTTTTTAGTTGGTACAATCAATATATATTTTTTAAATAGCAATAGTCTCTTATTTGATTAAAATCTCACTTTATGCTAAGCAATAGTCGCTTTTGTCTAGAATCATATACATTTAACCAAAATATTAATCATAAGGCATACGAAAGCGGATGCTGACTGATTTCTTTTGGGAGCAAATGCTAGACGAAATAATTGAAGAGTTAGCGACTTCGGAGCCCGTGGAAGAGTACTGTTCGGAATATGATGCGAACTTCGCAAAAGATCAATTTGAGCCTCGCAACCTGGAAGTCACTGCTGATAAAAATGTAAGTGAATGTAGGTGACTGCCTCGTTGGTCGTGTTGGTTGCAATCGCGACCAGAGATCCTCAGTTCGAATCCCGGGTCGGGCACTATCAGATTTTTCTAATTTAGGTTTTCTAGTAGTGGCTTTGGGTCTGGAAATTTACTTGGTGTATGGCAATAGGCGCACCACTTATTTCATAGTGGGACGTTAACGTTCTTCTGTTAAGTCTTCAGCGATAACAAGAATGATGTTACATAATAATTTAATTATTTCCACAATGCCCACGGTACATTTGTAAATACACGGTTAATTTTAGACGTCGTTTGCAAGAGTGCCGTGATCGTAACGGATTACATTTAGAAGACATTATTTTCAAAAAATAATTCCCCTTTCTTAAGCTTTATTTGTAAATAAAAATATAATTCATAATGTAATTAGTTTTATTTTAATCAATTTTTTTCATATCTAAGGACTTATGGGCCACCCGTTATTACTTGCATTAATTTTACACGAGGCAGATCTTATCGAAAATCAAGCAAATATTTCTATGCAAATACAAGTAAAAAAAGCAAACGAATGTAATTTATTTCTGTTCAGTCAATAAGTTTAGTATACATACTCAATCAGAGGTGAGCGTTTTCGCGCCCAACCATCTTCCTAATGAATTAACAGATAAGTTAAGTGTAGATTAAAACCGTCTAAACGGCTACAATCATTCACTCCTGAACGAATGAGCGAACGATTGCATTTACGATATTGTTGGCATTGGTATATCCATGTCTTATTATCTGTCTATCTTGATATCTAATTGTCGGTTATTGTATGAATTGAAATTAGGAATGTTTGCTTGCTTCAGAGCGTACTTGAAGAAATCTACAAGTTATTTATACATATATACAAAATAATAATAAATCAAATGTGTTTTTAAATACTATAAATCATTCACTGAGTAGTATTTGTATAATGAATTTTCTTTTAAATCTTATTATAATATGTACCGATTGCAAATTCAATGCAGGGATAATGTTAACAATTTTGAAAAGTTTATCTGTCTCTGTATTTCTTACCAATATTTATCTCTCTCTCTCTCTGAGTCCACTGCTGGACATAGGCCTCCCTTGAGAGCGTTTGCCCGATGCCGGAGAAACCTTATCGCGTCACACTCATACCAGACCAATGACTTAAATGACACTTCTTTATTGACTACTCTGTAGATTGTGGTAACATTTGAAATACTACAAATTGTACAATAATACTAAAAAAACACCAAGTCAAGAATATTTTAATACACTATCGCGCGTGACGACCTTAATAAGAAGAGAATTGGCGAAAGGAATTTGTCAAACATATAGCCGGTATATACCTAATTCCTGTTTAGCTCTACGGGAGTTAGACGTGAATATATAATTACCTACGTGCACTCGTGAAGACTTTGTAACATGTTTATCGAAATAAGAGGGGCGAATAAAAACAACATTTTTAACTATTTTTGACAATAGTTGACATTTCTTTATTGTTCACAATTAAAGTAAGTTTAACATTAGAAAATAAATCATATAAATGATTAACTTGGAGCATTTCCATATACGATCATCTGACTTCAAGGAACATAACGTTTCTGTTATAATAATAAGATGACTAGTTATTTATGTATTACAACTGATTAAACACTTTTGCTCGCTACACAAGTATTTGTCGTGGCTGAATATCAGCCCCAGGAGCCATGGCTCGCCAGTTAGATTCACTCGTCACTCTACCAACGGGAACTACAGACATGTGTACAAAATTGCTTGATGTCTCAAAATGCGAGATTGCCGACCTCGGCGCTTGGTTTATGGCGCGTTTATACGTATTTATGCAATAAAAATCAACGCTGTGGTCCCTCCGTCTTGGTCGAATCTCCGAATTGGTCGATCGGTGACGCTTTCCAATTTTGTTAACTGTTCTAACGATTTCGCTGTAGGGTGGCAATATTTTTATGTAGTGAAGGGAACATATCGGTGTTATCTACGTTGATAGCACTCCCAGATTACATCCCATGCCAGATTACAGGGTATCGTAAGATGTGACTAAGCAACTTTGTTATGTTATATAGATGCCTCCCCTATAATACTGGAGACATTTATATTAACAGAGGTGGTGAAATGGATGAACATTATCTGTAATTAACATTATTATTTTTAAAAGGATTAGTGCGCTGGATAATTTGCGTTTAGACGGCCGCGTTTTAGTTTTCCCATCGTACTAGAGATACACGATATTACTAGAATTTTATTATTAGTATATAATCACGCCAGATCTCGTACGTGATAGGCAAAGAGCACTAAGTGCCAATTATCTCAATGTTTACTGACCTTTATACGATATTTTTATTTATTTCACAATGTCCTGCTTATTTTTGAAACATGGAAACACTACTAGTATGGCGTGTATAGTGGAGTTGTCAAACAATAATGTATAATTGAGCGTATAATAACATGCCCAATGAAGAGATCCAACAAAAAATTGTGAACGGATACATTCATTGAATGCCTTTTATATTTAATTTTACTTTTAAAACCGGATATTTTGTTAATGCTTTGATAAATGTCAATAATTACAGTTTAACGTTCGTCTATTTAGGTATTTTAAATGGCCTTGTATAATATGCAGAACTTCGCTTTTAGTCAAGTTCTTAATAAAATTGCAGTTATTTTATATTAATTTAACAGCAATTATTTTGATCACAATATCGCTTTAGTTTAATTACTCATGATTAATAATTATAATTGTGTTATATTAATATTATATTTAACACTAATTTAGTAACAAAAAATAACATTTAAAAATTTAAACATGGCATTGTTCCATAACATATTTAAGCTTCCTCTTTATTGTATTAATGTAATTCTTTTAATTTCTTTTATCTACATTCATTAAATAATAAAATCAGTTCATTGAATGAATGAATTAAATGCGTTCCAACACGCTCGCCTCGTTCAAACGCACGCACAATATTTAATTTTTTTATTCATTACATTAGCGCTTTTGTTTTTGATGCAACTGAGATTTCTAGATAGTTATAAGGAGACAACGTAATTGTATTTGTTCTCATTTTTACATTCACAACGTTATTGAAATAACCGAATGTTTAAAAAAAGATAATTACCAACTTTATCGCCGTCTCTTGCAGATTACATTTTATTGCTCTCGCTTTAAATTTTGCTATCTCGAATTTTGATTGGCTTGCTCTACAGTTTCGGACTCTGCTGCTTGTGTGTTAAAGTTGTTTTTTGTTTAGTACAAGTAATCTTGACTGTTTTGACCTCGCCGTGACAACTCTATAGAGGCGAGTATTTGCATTGTATTGTGACAGAATATATAATAAGTAGAAATGGCAGGTACTTGGCGTTCGTTGGACAGGTGGAAATGTATGAATTATTATTTTTATAAACTGACTGCAAATGTGACTGCCTCGTTGGTCATGTCGGTTGCAAGCCCTATTGCCGATCGAGCGGTCCTGGGTTCAAATCCCGGTTCGGGTAGTACCACATTTTTTTAACTTAGATTTTTTAGTAGTTGCTAGGAGTCTGGACATGTTCCCGGTGTATGGCAATAGGCACACCACCTAAGTAACTGGTAAAACTGGTGTAGTACATTCTCCTGCCTACCTCTTCGGGGATTACAGGGATTAAATTATGTTAAGTTGACTGTAAATAAAATACCATTTAAGCTTAGAACAAGTTATTCAAGACATACCAACTCCAAAACCGTTTCAATTACATACTAACTACATCTCTAAAACACGACAGTATTACGTACTGATTAATGAAATTGGATTTTTAAATTCAGATAAGACAAATATCAATTTACAATAGGAATTGAGTTTTAACAACAATTTTAAAATGAATCACAAAAATTTGTAAAATGGGATTGGAAAGATTATAAGCCATTCTAATACATATATAAAATCTTATAGGTCGTGATCGGGTTGGAATTTCTTTCGGTTCTGTGATTCTATGGTTCAAATGTGTCTTTTAGAGCGTGCTTAGCTTCCTCATTATTTTATTGCATGGCGCGTCGCCGCACGCGTTTTATGAGCGCAGCGAGATAGTGCGCGCAACGTGTTTCAAAGGACAAATTCTGATTGTATATAATTACAATTTTATCTGTGGATTTAACACTGGAATTGTGCTCCTAATATTAGTGTTGACACATGTCATGAGACGGAACTGCACGGCAGCTGCAAAATTGCAGTTGGGTTGACATAACTGCATCTAGACTGCAAACTGACCGCGTAGTCAGTTTTCAGTCGGTGTGTGGTTCTAATGACTACGACGACGACAGCTATGTAAACCGCATAAAAATTGCATCGAAACTACCATTTACCGTTTGTGTAGACACTAACACGATTATAACTCGCAGAAGTGAACGAGGCACCTCGCTATGTTGTAATAGAGGGTTGCTGAGGCGGTGAGCAAGCTCAGCCCTCGCAAGTGTCAACTTGATTTCTGCGTGTTGCAAGACACTACGTCGTTTCCTTTCTGGCGTCGTTGCCGAGGGGTCTGTTGTGTTTCAATGAAGATGAAAATGGAACTTGTTTTTTCAGTCAATGAATTGGGTAACGCAGGAAATACATAAGCAATAGTGAGACCCACTCACCGGTCACCAACCCGTTCATCGTCCCACTGTTGAACATGCGTCTCCACTTAAAATTACAAAGATAAAGACAATAAACTACCAAGCTAGCCCAAATACCCGTTGGCACGCTTTAATCGCCTTAGATAATTATATGAAGAACTCTAAGGTGAGTAGGTACTTACTTTTGCTGCATCATCGTAACAACTGATATTTAATTGAAAATCGCTCACCTACAGTTTATAAGATCAGAAGTGCATGGCAAGGAATCGAACTCGAGACCACCGGAGTTGGAGGCTAAAATGTAAAGACTGTCAGTGTTTGCTCGTAACATTCGACCATATAAGGGTACAATCGGTGGCTTTGTTATCGCACTGTACCTATCATACATTGTAGGGTGATATAAGTCTCAGGCTTTTGTACGATTCCATTCTTGGATGGTGCTAACCCTTACTATGATACTAAGTACTCGGATCATACAATAGATGAATGATGATGTCAGAAACGTCCAGGCGACGGTGTGCCACCTGTATGTTTGCCATGACTTCATAACAAAGAAAATATCGATCCCCGCTCGGCCGAGTTATAATTGGGTTTATATCACTTGAAACTGCAAACAGAGCAACAGCGCATAGTATTTAATAAGTAGTGTGTCCGACGACTGGTCGGTTATGAAATCTGTCGGAAACCGTAATGATAAAGTAATTTGCTGGGTTGCGAGATTTTAATTAAATTAATAGCCAACTGAAAATTAGTACTCGGCTTCTTGTTAGATTACATACTTGGTTAAGCTTATGTAAGTTGTTTTTGCGGAGTTTGTAGTTTATATTATACATATCAATATTTAGTAGGGCCTCACGCCTATATTGTCCAAGAGGTGGGCAGAGGACTGTAGTACTTCCACTTTTCACCGGTTATGTTATAGAATCCATGTAATAATGTGAGAGGTGTGGTTTGAAGAATTTGTGCCCGCTGTACAGCATTTCAAATATATAATATACATTAGACTAATGTGTGAGTATTTATTCACATTTTAATAGATAAACGTAATTTTATTACATTTTTCATAATTATGAATATTCAATTTTTTACAATCTTTAAAATGTTATTTAACTTTTTATTACTCTGTAAATGGATTAATAAATACAATACAATTTCTTTGTTCATAGGGAGAAACCATGTGAAAAACAGACATCCGAAGAAAGTAGATGTTTAGGCACCTAATTAATTGCAACACAATAGACTTTTATTTACGGTACAATTAGTCCAGAAACAATACATTTGCACAAGAGGATCGTCAAACTTATAATTCTTGATAATATCTCAGTACCTATAGTAATCCGTATGTCACCGAATGGAAGTCGCAGAGAGGCCGCGCCCGGCCGCGTAAGTAAACGCGAGCAAAAAACTGCGCACGCGCAACGACCGTTAACGATCGAAATTCGAAATTCAAACAGTCCGTGCGTTCGAATATGGAATAACTAATTTTGAAATGTTTTGATATGTTCGAATGTAATTTTGATATGTTCGAATATGGAATAACCACTTATTCTTGTATTACCGTCATAAAGTAAGGTATACAAATGGTATTAAATGCCTACTGACAACTCTTCCTTGGTCAAACTCGGAGAGTTAATATTCCAGTATAATAAATGAATATATATGCAACAGACTGTTAATATCTATCTAAAAATCTTATCAAAAATATATAGATTAGTAAGAGAATGGTAACAGGAGGTTGCGGATTCGACTCTTTTCCAGGAGTAATATATATGTCAGGTCTCTTACACAGCACAGAGCGCCAAGTGTCAAATATCTTGATCCTTACCGACCTAACGTGCTTCTTATACATTCATCATTGTTTCCCCACGCGCACCTCTGTCTCGGACACTTGACGCCATCACCACAGCCCAGTATGATCTCGGTAGTTGACTATAGAGTAGTCATAACTTAATTAATTATGCGGTTTATAGTAAAATGAAAATCGAAACGCCATACTAAGCCTCAAGCTCTTAACTCCCCCTAAGCTTTCGCCATTAGCGTACGTACAGCTGGAGTGAGTGTTCAAGGCGCTGTCCACCTAAGCTTTTCCCCGATCTCTGCTTCAACCGGTACCGGCCCACGTAGGTACTAACAGATCCAGCACAGTATTTCATGATTACAAGCCGGAGCTGTAATCCGCGCGGCTTACTTTAAAGAGACTCGTCGAGACCGGCTTATGTCCACCGTAGCTCATCGGATTTCATGATCGGAACTAATATTAGTCACGATTTTCTGTGGACACACTTCACACTTTGATATATAATGTTGCACACGGTGGCTTTTCTGTTTGTATGCGCTGTTTAAACTTTTGCTCAATTGTTGTCTGATAATGGTCATTATGTTATGTTAAGACTGTTCTATCTGCGTAGATTAGAATGCTCTTATTTATATATCTATGTACCTTCCTTACCTTACCTAGTGACAATCTTAATAAATCTCAGACCACAGCTAAAGCTCAATTTAAAACTCTATTTAAATTGTCGCCATACATCTAACGCTAACTTCTCTACAGTTTGGTAATATTAACATTTGCAGCTAACAACACTTGAAATATTTAGTAACATTAAAATTATATCTTAGAGCTGCCGAATATCGTAACTTATTATTGGCAAGGTGTTGCCAAGTTCCAGGAGTATTAATTCATATTTATGTCACACCATTCTTCCGTAACAAATCAGCGCTACCAATCCCGGAATTATAATCTCAACCCACGCTCTTATTGATGAACGGCCAGTAGCTCAGATTTCGTTTGAATATTTTATTTTCTTATCTTGTTATATTCAAAGTGTTCTAAGATAAAATGGGCAAAACATATTATTTTAATACATCCTCGTTAATGTAAAAATATCCTTTAATTACTCGGGCGCAAGATTTTGTTATAAATAAAGATTTATTTGCTCATCATTAATCCTTTTTATCGTTCCGTGGCCAAGCGCGAGTCGGCAGACTTCACTCGCCTCAGTAGACATGAAAAATTTTAAGATCTGCAATAGTCATAACGATATTTTCTGAAATCGTTACAGAAAATGTCATGTAATCTTAAATAAACATTTTTTGTGTAGCAGCGCGCCAGGATTTAGACGCACAACTCCCGGGATAGGAGACTGACCTCGTAATCACGTAAAGATACGCAATAATGTATTATAATCAATTAGTAATAGTTAACCAGTGACCAAAAACGACGCCTTACGTCATTAAGTAAAATATACAATCATCACAAATACTATGTAATTAGACAATTTTGTAACGTCATAAAAGGAATTCCCTTCTTGCGGCTTAGCTCAAATGAATCGTATATTATAACAGGTATCATAGATATACCCAAGTCGTAGATAGCACAATTTATGAAGTGTCGCCGCGTCCGCAATACTAAGTCTATCGGAGTGATCTATATTTGTAATCGATTCGCCTCTATCCATTAGGTAAAGTCGTGACAAAATCCTCGATTTATTGCCTTTTAAATGTTACGAGTATAAGACGACGGCAATTGTTAGAAGACTCGTTTTTTTAAACTTAGCTTTTTTTATTTCGTATTTTATATATATTAAGCTTATATTTGAGACTGTGGTTTGAATATTTATAAAGTAGTATTTAGAAACATTTGAAAAATTGTGAGTATAAGACATTAGGTTTATATTAGACGGTAACGTTTAGGTAGGATGGAGTAGTATTTATGAAACCCCATGGCACCTTATATCATACGGGTGTACCTGTTGTCTCATATGTTATATTTCTCATGTAGAATTTCATTATAGTCTGACCAGACATGTCCATCTTGACAGGACTCGGTTGGTTGGTTGGTAAGCCGCTAAGTTACGAGGGTTACGAGTATGATTCCCGTCCAAAGCAAATATTCTTGTAGTGAGCATTATTATTTGTGCTTTTGCTTGTTGTAAAATTAGCGGTGAGAGTGTACACCAAATATTACTATAGCACCGGCTCTCTTTGACACTGCTTTGGGATCAAATACCATGAGGGTAGACGTGTCAAGAGATACAAGAATATCAGAAGAAAATGAGAATATAGATACGTACATAATTTGTAACTGACACCGGCGTGCATGTGTGAACAAAGCGACGAGTTTAGAAGAAGCACACCAGCTTTTTAAAGATAGAGGTATTTGACACTCGATTCTCTCTGCCTACCTCGTAAGCGACCTGGTCTGATGAATTGATAATACGTACATAACCTTTCAACACGTAATGAGCGCTCGCAGAAAAAGCGGTTATGAGTAACGAAGGCACATCATCAATCAGGGTTGATAAACAAACGCATCAGAGCCGCCTGTTCGCTGAACTAACTGCGCCAAATACCAGCGAGCGGCAGAAAAACAGCGACGGTGGCGGGCCCGGGTACCAGCTGACATTAGCCATTTGCATTATTATCAGATGACACCGGTGCGATGTGAAATTACACTATTGTTGGATGGGCATGGCGAGTGACCAAATATTATCTTCATTAAAACGGGACATCCTCAAAAAGTCACGCCACACCACGCGAAAATCGTATCTCTGTTTGATACAAGGAAAGGAGTTTCCAATCTCCACAGCAATTTCTCTACGATTGGCGGCATTGTTAACATAGTTTCAGGATGATTTTTCGGGATGGCCTCATTAGTTACAGGTCGCGACGGAGGCTACGCGATGTATTTTGGGTAGGTTCAGAACTAGTTATGCTATTCTATAAAAACATTTGACTTAAGGCAATAAATATTATTGTCAATCCGTCTCATTCAATAAAAAGGCTAATGATCATACGATTAAAGGACCTCACTTGTGTCATATACTTAATTACACTCTTTCTGGAAGTTTAAAATATATTTATGCTATAGATTATTGGTTTCATTTTGAGCTACGAAGCAAGACACTTGGATGATTGAAAATGATAACTGTAAAACTGACTGAAAACGATTTAGTAACTAATAAAAAGTCTTATCACGGCTCAAAAAGCCGCTGCCTACTGAGACAAGTTTCGCTACTAAACACATATCTCGTTCGAACCGGAATATGTGGTCACCGTAAGTGTGAAAACACTTTTACTACACTCCACAATCAACAGTTATCGTTCATTACCAGAGAGAGATGCCACATATTGTTAGTGTGAACTAATTACATATAATTGTATAACGTTATCTCTTTTCTTTGCTCATCATGCAGTTAGTTTGTCTTTATGCAAATTGTATGTTAATTTTGATACGGTTGTATCTGAAATTTACATAAGTAGAGTAAGTAATTAGACTGCTATAGAAAATTACATAAATAGTGCACTTTATTAAATATTTCCCTTACGAGATGTATTGTGTTCAAAAATAGATCATTATGGGAAAGAAAAAGTCAACAAAAATAAGATAACTTTGAGTATCTGCCTTGGTTTTTACAATTGAGGTCACGCTTAGACACACGCGTTCTGTTCAAGATCAAATGTATGTTATTTTCTTATTATTGTTTTGCCCGCTATCTCACCTGCTGGCAAACGAGATGCTGCCCAGGATG
>DWDU01001114.1:0-15591 GCA_018245575.1 Jemadia suekentonmiller
GGTAGGGAAAATAATGATGTGTACATCCCCGCGTTCCAACCAGTAACGTTTACGTCCCGCTATGGAATAGGTGGTAAGCCTGATGCCATATACAGGGCACATATTGAGACTGAACAACTACTAGAAAATCTAAATTAGAAAAATTTAGTAGAACTCGACCCGGGAATTGAACCAAGACCTCTCGATCGGCAAGTTGCGCTTGCAACTAACACGACCAACGAAGCAACGAGGCAGAGGCAACAATACTACTTTTGACGCATTGGTCACCCTAGCGGGCCGTAGGGAGCTCAGGTTCTAATCTAGAACGAACCATAAATTAATTTCGTTACATCTCGCCTGTATAATGCTAAAGCGATAGGAGCAGAAGTGTGGTAGACTTACCCATTTCATCAATTACGTTTAAGTCCCGCTATGGAACAGGTGAGCCTGTCGCCATCCACCGTGCGCAAATTCAGACTTCGTGCTGCTACCCTGGAACTTTCAGAAAGAAAACCCAAATAGCCCTCTATCGCTTCTTTGTTAGATAAGGCTGTCTTCTCAAAAGTGTCAGGAGCACAGCTTGCCACGTCGGCCAATGCTACTTAGCAAACCCAGACGCCATTGAGAACGTCATGAAGAACTTTAACTTTACACAATTACTGACTGAATCAAAACCTCCTTCAGCCTATCACCGTGGTAATCGACAAATGTCGCATATTGACACATTTCAAATGCTTATTTATATTTTAAACCGTTTCATTTATCGTACACATCAATCTATTTTAGGTCTTTGGATGATTACATTTCGACAACGCTCGATGACCCTCTGCCTGTAAGGAAATGTGTCGACCTAAAAAATCCAGTATTTTTCTACACATTCGGCTACAACACCAACGACACTGCCGTGTCCACCAGGACGGTGTTGACGGTGTACTTGAAATTAAATGTCAGTGTATGCCTCGTCAACTGGACACAAGAGGCAAAGCAAATAGGCAATCAGTTAACATATCCATTAACTATGTTAAGATGTAGGCAGGTAAGAGACGTTTGATGACAAAGATATGCCATTCCATGTCCTTTACGGGTTAAGCAGTGAGTGCCTAGTTTCGACCACATCCATCGGTACAGACCTGACTTGCTTGTTCTACATAAGACGATATAAATAACGATTGTAAAGAATAGATCCGTACATATTACAACGTATACTACTTTCGGTTCCCACCAGAATTAATTGGTGTATTGCCATATGTTTTCATTTTTGAGATAATATTGATTGATCCTATAGTTATGTACGAGAAACCATTATTTTCACTGAACGCTCACTGCAATACTCTATGGGATTCTACTCATATAAATGAGAATTATGTGATAACCAGTGTTCCAACAGCGGAGCGATAAAAGGGTGCGAGAAAAAATATAATCTTTCAAAAACACTTGTCGAATTGCATACATATATCAAGGAGAACTAAATTCGTCGAGTCAAACTGTGTAAAGAACTGTAAATTAATCGTATTAATATAAAACTAAACATGTTGTTTGTATCGTTTGGCAAAGACTATATATAATAATATCATTATGAATTGTATTATAATTATTTTTCTCTTTACATTCTCCTTATTCTCATCTATATCTTCTTTCTCATTATATTCTAATTATATTCTCATTCGTACAGGTCGCTATTGATTTTGGTAAGACCTTAGATATATTCTTCAACAACGGAATGAACGAAGATAATATCCACTTGGCTGGACATTCCCTAGGGGCTCATCTCATGGGGTGGGCAGCACAAGAGGTTCAAAAGAGTAACCATAATGTATCTCGGTAAGATCTATTGTAAAACACCAGTTTTTAATGGCTACAAGGAACTGATATTACTTTTTTGGGGAACCACATCAATTCGTACATATTTTCGCAGCAAACAGCCATTCTAGTATCCTCAGGACAAGTCTTTATGATACTCACACGCGAGGCGTGTTTTCACAGTATATAAGCTCGTATATTGACAGTCCCTGACATGCTAACACGAGGACTCCATTAGAACTAAACACAGCTACATATTATATGCACCTACTTCATGAGGTTCCCGCACTAGCAGTGCGATGAATAATTAAGGAAATATTCCATCCATACATCAAAGGAAAATATAGTCAGCCGCTTGCGACTTTTCTTTGGAAAACTTTGTAACAAGTGACGCTTAATATTCAGAAAACAGCATAATATTATAAGTTATATTTGTATTTTAAACTTTAACGATATGAAAATCCCATATTAAACAGCCATAAATTTCGTAGCGTAACAGGTTTGGATGTAGCTATAACTATCAGTGGATCTAACTTTACTAGCGGCATTAATCCGTCGGTAGCTCAGTTTGTGGTTGTTTTGCACACGAATCCTGGACGATTCGGAATAGACAAATCTGTCGGCGTCGTGGACTTCTGGGCGAACTGCGACTATAATGGCAAGCAACCTGGATGCAACTGCGGTGCACCCCTACCACTAAGAGAAGATGGTAAGATAAAGTCAATTTATTATATTTAAGATATAAAATAACTTTTCATTATACCCGTGACAATCCAAACATTCATTGTTACGTAACAACGTAACCTCGCGCTTGTATGTCCTTGAAGAGGTAGGCAGAGGATTGTAGTACATTTCCACGTTTCACCAGTTCTGTTATGTTAGTCCCATAAGTGGAAAGCCTATTGCCCTATATGCCACATATAGTTTTATTTGTGATAAATCCGTCTGTATTATAGATTTGTGCAGCCACAATTGCGGTTGGTTGTACTTTAATGAAAGCATGACGTCCAATGAAGGATACCCCGCTGTCAAAGCCAAGAACTGCGAAGACTGGAAAGCTGGAAAACTGAATAGTGATCCTAAGGTTATTAACTATTTTGGAAAAGGAGTGGATCCAAGGTATGTTATACATAGATTGACGGCACATTAATTTTACACTTTCCAATCCAATACTTCGAGTGTGAACACTTGAGTCATTTTTGAACAGAGACGACTACGGTTTAATATCAGATGTAAAACACTAAGCAAAAGCACTTAGCACACATCAATCAGCATATTCATAATTGGTAGAGATGCGAATGTGTGAAACTCAAGAGCCCATTGCATGACACATCTTGTTCCTGTTAAGTTAGGGATATGAATGAATAAATGTATGACAAAATATTGTTATTGTTTCAGCAAACCAGGAAACTTTTTTTTCAGTATATTTTTAAATTCTACTTGTAACGAGGAATATAATAAAATTAGTGGGATTTAAATTAACGATACTATGTTGAATCGCTGGGAAAATACTTATTATGATTATGAGTTTTGGTTTTCCTTCAATCATTAAAACAGTTGATTATAAACGTATCGGCTAACAATGTAACTCACTTATATTTTTCCTGACGTACACGAGGTCCATTTTCATCCGCGGCCGCCGATTGTTGCAATTGACGCACCAAACATAATATAAAATGAATATTATCTGCTGTTCGAATTGTGATCCGGCCTGAATGTATACCACCAGTTTCGAGTATTTAGTGCATTGAAGACAAGAAGAATTAAATATTCAGTCAATACAACTTGTATAAATATGTAAAACATCAGATAGACATATAAATAATTTCCCACGATCACCATGTTTAAAAAGTTTAATATGATTTTTTATTGGTTTTGACATACATATAATTATCACTAACAAACTAAGCTAAAATTAGTTTGCAACTATTGGCATGTCACCTAGGTACATATATGTTATAAAATGACATATGCCGTACAAGCAGTGATAGTCTAGTGGATTAAAATTGGCATCTCATTCCGGACATCTTAAGTGCCAATCCTGGCACGCGTCTCGTACAAAAAACGTGCGTTTTAAATCGTGAGGAACTCAGCACACCTGTGATTTCTACCTAATATTCGCCAAGGCGCAGACTATGGCCATATCCCTCTCATTCAAATGGAGATGCGAGGCCAACAGTAGAACGATAAAAGCAGTACGGTGACGCTCTGTCATAGTCCAGTATCGTACTTTACGTAAAGGTGACGCGCGCTGTCCATGACCTTGACGAAGTCCGTGACGCGGCGTGTCCATGACAGTTGGCGAACACCTGTGTCCTCGCATGGACGGCGAGACGCGCATACTGCACTGCACGGAAACTTACATCATCATACCGCGGAAGAAATGAACGAGGAGGCAACACGTCAGGTCTATAAGGATCTTAGCACTCGGTGCTGTCCCCCTCATAAGTCTTGAGCGCTGTATTCGCTGATTGTTGCTAACTAACTTTCGCTACTATATTAACAATGAACGTGTGTATATTAATATATGATAGAAATAACTATGGAATTTTCTTTTATTTGTAATATGAAATAAACATCTCAACAGCGTTAATTTTAAGTTGAACGTGTCTGAAAATAAAGTGTAGGACACCACGGACGGATAGATCACGTCGGGTTTCCAGGCAATGCATCTATCAGGGGCCCTTCACGCTCTCCCAACTTCTTAATTTACGTATTTTCCACTTAACATTACGAAGGTTTTTTTATCCTCCTAATATTATCATTAAAATATTTTCTTTTCTTGTTGCGCGGGGCCTTTAACCGATGCAGTGCCTCAGGCGGTTGCCTGCACTGCCTTATGGACATTCCAGCCCTGAGCAAACTAACATGGTGTCGGGTTCAGAATTGAAATAATATTTCCAATTTGTAATTTTATTGTAAGACGATTACATGAAGGCTATTTTAATTAAACCTAACTATAATTTGTTTTGTTTTATTTCCTACATCTAAATAACTTATTATATCGTACAATACCTATACATCAAATATGTTTAGTATACGATAAACATTTTACTTATTGTGATTAAATATTTTGCCCTTATATACATACTCATTGCTTGAGAGCAGAGAATCGCTAGTATTACAAATTTCTTAAACTGAAAATGAATATAACTAACTAGAGTAAATGACTATGGTACACTTACATTCAATTTCGATGTTATCATCGTGCGCTATAAATTTAAATACAAGATAACCATAAAAACATTGTCATAAAAATATTCTTTTTCACTTACAAATGATCAGCTTGTACTGACAAAAACGAAACAGACGTGTTTGTACGAAGAATAAGTATAACGAATATGGAAATTATCAATTTGTCACACAGCGCCGCGCACCGCCGCGGTTAGCGGTGAACCGCCTGACAGCACGAGCGGCGCCCGCGTCTCAGCCGCTGCGCACATGAGATACCACATTGATGCAGGACTGACTGGAGTAACGAATGACTTTGTATACTGACAGGAGATCATTTAATGCAATATGAAATTTAACACAGTTTACATGAAGATCGTAAACCGAATGACTGACACTTCTTCAATCAACTGGATTGGTATCCTGTATGCCTTGCATATTTGGGTGTCGACTCCACTTTATCATGGTTTCCGGAGAACGATACAAAAATATGAGCTTGGCGTATAAACTCTCTTCCAGATCCCATTCTTGTAATTCCCTGACCTGAAAACAAATATCTCATTCGTCATCACGATCAACGCTTTCATAGAAATCTTTTTGAAACCTTTAGTACCAATTTACATAAAAATATACCACTTAATGTTTAACCACAACTACCTTTAGCCAATATATTGCCTTAAGAACCTACCTCTAAATAATATATAACAATATATCAGTATATAGTATCTCAGGTAGTATATTTCCTACAAAATGTGAGTATGTATTGAGAATATATTCCCCGATCGAGTGCCCGACTCACCACCTACTCCACAGTGGGACGTAAACGTAACTGATGCAACGTGGGGGTGAGGTACACTCCTCTGCATACCTCTATGAAGATTATACTTGTGATGTCACATTACGTTACGATTCGATGTTCAATTCGATACGATATATTTTTGCGTCATCTCATTCAGTATCGATAATCACGACCCATCCTCTCCTCGGCCTATCTTCCATAACAGCAAGGCAATAAGAATAATTAGTAGATAAAAATAAGCTAATGAAACTATGTATATCTTACCATGTATATGTCATGACATAGTTGGATCACCTTCTCGACGTTAGGCAGTTCATTGAACATGATATCTTCATGGATCCCGTGGAAAAAGTTTCGTAAAAACCTCGAAAGTACGAGCACGAAGGTCGTGTACAACCCGATTATGCTGAAACGTAAGAAATCCTGTTATTGTATGAAATATGCGTAATACAAATACTAATGTATATTCGCCCAACCTGTTGTCTGCAGTCGTCAGTTTGCTCGACAACGACAACCCAGTGCTAATTGTCGGCATCACTTGTTCGGGGGTTAACCGCACATCGGATGTTTAAAAACCGACTTTTGAATGAAAAAGTTCGGGAAAGGTAACCGCCGGGGATGCCGTCCCAACAGCTGATCGCGTCCGGCAATTAACTGTCTAGATCGTTCGCGAAGCCAATGCGACAGGGCGAGGAGCATTTTAAAATTTGTTGTATTGTTTATGCGTAGAAAATAGCAAGTACAGTGACAAGTGGCCGCTGCGGCGCATAATAAATTCGCCAAGTTCAAAAACTTCAAATTCAAAAACCAATAAATTCATCATTTTTTAATTATTCGAAAGCGCAGGTCTGTCATTTCAGGCAAATAATTTCAAAATCTACCAAATTATACGTGCAATTTTTCAACCCTTATTTTAGTCCCAATGAGGTAGAGTTTCCAATTACGATTAAACACATCAATCTTTTTGTTTATTGAGAGCATAATCTAAAACACTGGGCATGTTGAAACTTGAACCCACAGTTCTCGGGATATCGTGATCGTGATACATGACTGTAAATCACTTATATATATGTGTACATGTACAGATAGATGCATCTCTTACCCATAGCCATAAATAGTGTTCAATGTCCTAGGAAGTGATCTATCATTGAAGACGAATATAATAAACTTGGAGCCAGATTTCTCAATACCATGCAAATCCTGAAAATACAAACAATATTAATTGTGAATAATATAAAAAGATAATTACATTGTTAACCAAATCGTCATCATTACTTAACACTCAAATTTTCCATTTGAAAAAGAAATACCACCACCGCCATTTAGCACAAAAGATTAGTAATAATTCAAAAATAGCAGCAAATTTGAAATTTTAGGCTCCATCGCTACCACTCCTCGCCTCTCTGCTTTTCGAAACATTATTTTTTCTTTAGAGAGTAATAATAAACAAAAATTGAAATGTTAAGTTATAGAAACATTTTTTTAAAAGGGATTCATCATCACCATCACCTATTACAGTACACTGTTGCACATAGGCCTTTCGGCTCGGTTATGTCCAAAATCCCTACGCTGGGCATACGAGTTGGGGATCTCAGAACACATACTCTCGCACCAATTAAGCTGTTGCCCACAGGCGGCCAGGGCTCGTAGCCGTGCTCAGCCGGAACGCACCATACAGTGATCTGCCAGCGCCGGGGTTAGTCGCCCCTTACATCACCCTGTATCCCGGCACAGGATCCTACCTCCGCCCCGACACGGATGACAAGGGACTATAACCAACTGAATTCAAATAGCCACCTAATTATTGCCGTCTATTACCGTCTGCACCTCTCGTTCTAGAAACGCTTTTTTTTTGGAGCAGAGATAATTGCTATAACTATTATATGTGCTTTTTTTTATTTTTAGATATTTTATGTCAGTAATTAATATAATTAGTGTAAATGGTTCAGGCCGTACTAATTTTATAAATAAATAACATTAATATTTGAGCGGCCACTGTTACGACTGCACGAGTTGTGCTTCGATTCGACTTATCCGCTCACCTCTACTGTCCCATTCAGCCGCATGCGCCAAATGTGACCGCCATTTTTCTCCACTTCAAGACGTAGCTGTATCGCGTCACAATTACCGCAAGGGCCCAGGGTATGTTTGTTCGCTATATAAAAAAATTAAGGCGTTCAAATTTTTGATAATATCGTTAATAATTTTCTTATATACTACACTGCTACCTATTCTAAATGATACTGTACCAGAATGACTTTATCAGAATTTGTTACGCACGTGATTGCTAGTGAAATTGCTCAACAAATACCTTATAGAAATTGACAAATCTCAAAATAAATGTGAAACTAATTCGGCTTTACTAAAAATATTAAAAGAAAGTGAACATAAACACTATTAAATACCTAATTATAAACACAGCGGAAGCGTATGAAATGCATTTTTATCACTTCATATAATTTATTTACAATTAACAGCAGCAGTCAACTAAAAAAATTTGAATCTCGAGTCAAAACATCTACGTGTGCCTACGGCTCGGTTACGTTCATACACTTAAATAGTAACACATATTGTGGTACGGACTAACAAAAATGATTAGCAAGGAAACACGAATACCATCTTCCTTCGCTGGCTGATTGTTTAAGATCTTGATAGATCCCGTATTAGACACTTTCAGGTATCTTGGTAATATATTGTCCACGGTTAACCTGTGGAAAACAATCACTTTAATATGTCTCAAAACGTACATATGAGTCCTTTTATATTTTTTAACATAAAGCAATGATAGCGTAGTGATTGGAAATTCGACCTCTGACTCCGGCAGACCGGGTTCAATTCCTAGCTTCCTGGCGCGCACACCTTAAAATACGTAACTCACCCCTGTAATCCCCGAACAGGTAGGCAGAGGACACCAGTTACGTTTATGTCCCATTATGGAAAAGGTGGTGGAGCCTATTGCCATACATCGGGCACATAAACTCCGAACCACTACTAGAAAATCTAAATTAGAAAAATTTAGTAGTGCCCGACCCGGGAATCGAACCCAGGACTTCCCGATCGGCAGTCACACTTGCAACTAACACGACGAACGAGGCAGTTAACATCTTGGAAATGTCTGTTTTCGCTTAAATATCACTTGCTATAACGGGTGAGAAAACCTACAAATGTTAGAGTTCTCAAAAAAAAAAAGTTCTCTAAGGCGTGTGAAGTCTGCCAACCCGCACTGAGCGTCGCAGACTATGGCTTAAATTCTTCCATTCTGAGAGGAGATCCATGTTGGAACAAGGAAACGATAAAAGATTCGAAAAAACAACTTAAACATATATGTATTATGTATGTAGTAAACTGTATGAATTAACACGGGCGAAAGCGGAGTTCATTTGCTATAGAACGAATGAGTATTTCATTCGTCAACTAATTATTAAGTCGCTGGAACCTGCGGCCGTAGTTGGCTCTTGATCCACTTAACACTAAACAATAGTAGTGTTACACTATTCTTATCATATACATAATTATTACTATTATTATGTAGGTATATCGGAATAGGTATATCAGTATATATACGAATAATTGATATAGAAACCGCTATTTAATATAGCTAGTCAATACAAGATAAGTGTTCCTACAAACCAAATATCGTCCGTGGCGTTTCCTCTGAATAGATCCGTTAGATTACTTGATTTTAAGATAGTTGTGTTGGCTAACACCTCGACGTAACATTCTATGCTGCTTTCTGACACATGAGGTTTTTCATTTTCGTTGAAGCTATGCGCGATCGTATACTTCAACTTAATTGGTAGCGTGTTGTCTAAAATAAATAATGTTAAAACATTTAGGTGGGCACGCAATTGGTTACTTTGTACAATAGATTGTTGTAATAACTGCACCGACGGAATCATGATAATGGTAAGACAAATGTGCGATTGTCCTGTCTCGTTGTAGAGAGTAAGTAGATGATTTCAAGTGCGTCGACGCTCTTTCTCAGAAGCCCAATTCCACTTCATCTGGTCATAGTGCATCCTATTATAGCTGTATCACCTTCACGTCCGTTGGGATTTGAAGGTGAGAGAGAAAATTTAATGTATACGTAAAAAATTAATAATGATAAATATAATTAATAATGATCTATAATTTCTTGTTATAGAGTCTTCGTTGTTTCTTTGCTAACTCCAGTTGCTACTATCTGTACCTAGTCAGGCCGGTAAATATTCTCTATAAAAGTCGCCGATGTTATAATTTTCCATTTCCGGCCATGTCGAATACAAATTCCAATTTTTAGAACAACTTACTAGAATTAAACTGAGATTTAAAGCGTTCTCTCTCGGACATAGATAGATCCCATTTAATTGTTGAATTGGAGTTGAAAATTACACAGTTAGTTTGATCACTCTTGTAGTTTGCAAACAAAGTCTTGATGCTACTTTTCTGTTGCTCGCTCTGTTTTTTTCTGGAGATGATATCTGTACAATTTTCGTGTGAAAGCCTGAAAACCATATGATATTAATAAAACTTGACAATACTATATACGTAACAAAACGTAGCATCACACCCGCCTGTATCCCTGAAGAGGTTAGCAGAGGAGTGTAGTATAATCCCACGTTTCATCGATTACGTTTACGTCAAATTATGGTATAGGTGGTATGAACCTATTGGCATATACCGGCCACATTTCCAGACTCCGGGCCACTATTAGAAAACTTTAATTCGAAAAATTAAGCAATGCCCGATCCGGAATTTGAACCCAGGATCTCCCGATCGGCAGTCGCGCTGCAACCAACATGACCAACGAGGCCGTAATAATTTTGTAAATTTCCAACTAGACCAACGAGGCAGTAATAATTTTAGAAATTTCGTAGTAACCAATGACTTAGACACGTTGGTGTAACTCTAATGAAACGTGTGTAATGACAATGAAAATAATATTAATTATAATAATACCAATAACAACATACATACGTGTCAACTTTTGTCAGAGCTAAAACCTCGTAAATAGGTGCGAAGGATCCTATTTTCACTTGCAGTTTTATTTCATTTGGTGGACTGGATTCGCCGATCTGAAAAGCATAAGTTCTTATTTATTAATTAGCCATGCTGAACTACAGGTTTCTTATCGGAACACAATTATTTAAATTTAGACTCGGCACCTATATTCGTTATAATTTTATGTGAAAAAAGTCATTATAGGATACCGAGTTGTTACGTAGACATCTGCGACCAATGTTAACCAAGACTGTACAAATAAGATTATTTACTAATAAGATTAAATACGTAGTATTAATATGGCCATGCAATTTCAGCGTAGAATTGTACTATATCCGAACATGTACGGATTGCGGAACATGGAAATTGCACAATACGTGACCCCCGGAAGAATGCGGACTACCACAATCGACGATTTATACGTGATAAAGTACAATACCAAGTGCTATAGAGCAACGACAAGATATGCAAGCTGAACAACGTAATGTACAAACAAAACAGCGCAATTTTGGAATTATTTGTAAATCTCTAAAGCAGTAATCAGTAAATCTTGAAATATACTCAATGAACAAGAGCGCAATCCTCTGCGACGTTCGTTTGTTTAAGATTGAAGGAACTCTACCAAAACTCAAAGACAGGAAGGAGGCCGAGAGAAAACGAAATTAATACCGACCAAGTAGAACCTCGTGATAAACTTATGTTAGTGGCGCCCCAGAAGATATATGATTCTCTCATTAGTAGGAGTACAAGCTCAGAAGGCTAGAGCAAACACATTTGCTCCTGGTTTCTAAGCTTATTCTTCAACCGCTGTTTTTCAAGTAGGAAATCACTATTCTAATTAAGAACTGAAGGACTATTGCGCTTTTCACACATGTTCGCCTACTGTTTTGAATACATTTCTGTTGATAGTATTAGACGTAGTGTTGAAATGTAATTTACCTGGCCTTAAGGGTTTGTAACTTATGGAAGAATCGTCAGACGAAAGAATTAATGGTAAAGATTAACAATGTAAAAAAAAATCTCTTCATTCACTTGAAAGTTTGTTGCTTGTAGTATTGTTTGAACAACTCCAAATCGAAATAGTTTCTTAGTGACATATTATGTTCGTAGCTTACGATAATAATTAGTGTATAAGTATAAAATGATTCGATTACCGTACTGGCATATGCGAACAACAGAAGTGGGAACCATATTATGAATATCACCACGCAAAGTATCACCCCGCCCATCAAAGATTTTGATAATATTGATTTCATCACAGCTCGCTGTTGTGGAAACTTTTCTTCTAAAGAACGAGAACACTGAAAATATAAAATAAACTGTTATTTACAATAAACAAAATGTCGCGAAATAATCTTGATATCTCCCATATTCAACTTTAAGTATATATCTCTTCATTTCTATATCTTTGGCTGATTTCTTAACAAAATGACGTTAAACATCTGACCCATTTAAAGGCAGTACGTAGGTACTCAGTTTTCATATTTTAATTATTGTTTTCAACAGAGTTACGACAGAACCTTTTGGCGACGGATATCAATGTATTTTATACCATAAGAATAAAATTATGAAACTGACTATGTATCGTGTGTACGTACCATTAACAAAAAATTTTTAGCATATATGTCTTCCATCTTCAACCAATCCATTAGTGACATGGATGTGTTAGTACCAATCCAATCCATAAGAGTGCGCATTTCGAACAAGAACGGTACCGTCTTGTATCTGTGGGAAAATTATACAAACGAAACCTCTTTTAGGATACGACTCCTGAAACAACTTTACCTCATTGCGTTGTGATTATAAGAAAGAGAAAATTACAACCATACACTTGTACTTACATTTTGAACATGATCATATTAATTATGTCATAGGATTTGCAGAAAACATTGCCATAAATACGCGATGGATATCCGCCCTTAATTTGGTGCGCCGCCAGGAGTAAGTATATACACTTGAACATATACCACAGGGGCGGGGGTAGTTCTAAATTAAATGTCCTGTAAAATCATAAGAGCAAAATAACTGAACAATACTATCGTTGATTTGAATAGAAAAATACGTTTAGAACGCGTATCATGATACAGGTTAAATTCTTGTATTAAAAAAATTAATAACACACTATGTCTATTTCGTCTAGGCATAGCTAAATGGTCTGGCCGCACACGGGCAGCAGCGTAGGTGGTGCGAGAAGCTGTGCTCTGCGATCACCAACCCATACGGGCATGCGCCCAACGTGAGGTTTATGATCATAACCTCTCAGGGAATATCTATCTCTAGCAGTGAACTGTAATAAGCTTATAATCGTATATATTTCTCGCTGACTTGAATTTTGGTGGAAATACGTTGTTCAAAGAATAAATAGGCTACAAATACTAATTCATAGCAACATTATAATTAGTTTAACTACTCATAAGAAAATCGACATCGTAATCAAAGTAAACGGCAGCGATAATGTAGTAGTTTGCACCTCTTTATAAAATATGTTCATGTTAAGATATCATATCATTAGCTCTAACGGTTCAGGAAAACATCATGAGGAAATCTGCTCAAATATGAGTTTTCCATAAATTGCTCTGAGGCATCTATAGTCTGCCAACTCCCACCTGGTCAGCATGGAAAATATAACCCTACCTAATTAACCATAACTCTCATTCTCAAAAAATTCGTATCGAACATTTGTACGATAAAAGGATGGATCATGATGGTAATGAGTAAAATCAAAACCAGATGTGCACTCACTTTTCCGAGAAGAACGGCAACCCGAAAAACATCCACACGTGCACGACAATTATAAGTGAAAATTGCAAGTAAATCTTGCCAGCCATGTTTTTGCGGATATAAAGAACACGATCTAATGTAATCAGACCGAATTGTAGTATCAGCATTATAAAGAACGTTATGGGTACTTTGTTCTCCTTTATGTACTCTTGCAAACTGTTCTGGAACCTCTGCGCCGACATGAAAGAAATAATGCTTTAGCCTTAAATCAACATCGCATAATTCCAGTATTAAAACTTGAATATCTTGTAATTATATGACCCTTCAAGAATTTCTCTTGTAAAATTGAAAACCGAACATTTTTAATGTAGTCAAATATTATATTATAGAAAAATAAATAAGAAAAATAATAACAAATTATGCAAGTTGTAATTGGCAGTGTAATTGTAAGATACTCACCCCGAAGGATGAATAGCAGAATATAACGATAAAGGTATTAATAAAGTCGCATAAAAACATGAACGTATATAAATCAGTGGCAATTGGACGTTTTGGTGAGAACAGGCGACGCAAAAATCCAAGCGGCGAACTCACTTGCTGCACCCTACACAATGAGAATGAAAAAGATACATAATATGTTGGTATTTTGTGTTTCTGAAGAACTGTGGTCAAGTTTCGACGGCGGAAGCTATAGGGGGTATTTTTTACAGCCTTGTTTTTCATTATCTATAAAATGTATAAAATTCTCGTGTCACAACAGTTTTAGTTGCCAAATTCCTCCGAAAGGGCTTGATCGATTTTTATGAAATTTATGTATATTCGGTAGGTCTGAGAATCGGTCGTAACCTGTTTTTAATACCCCTAAGCGATAAGGATGGTCCACCCAAAATATTTAATTTTTTGTAAATAAAGTTTTTTTGATAATTTTATTAAAAATATAATACAACTCTTATTTTTCCTCTTCTATCACTGACTCCTATTTCTTAATAGCCATATTAATGACTTGGCCATAGCCATAGTAGTGTAATAATTTTTAACTCTGGTCGATAACATCAATTATCACTAAATCAGTTATTCCCGGCAGGCGTCTGCCGGTGTCACCCAGTAAGGTACAGGACCCAATACTCCCTGCCACTATTACTAATATAACAATTCCTCACACATAATGAGTTAGTTGTTTTTTTTCTACTCTAGAAACTCCTTAGAAACAAATTATATAGGAAAATAACGTTTTCTGGGTTAGTTATACATATATGTATGTATATATGGATTAATGTGTGTTTGTGTGTCCTTTATATACTCTGAAATGGTAAGAGATTGAGCTCCGATATCCTTAGAAATTTTGTTCAGAATTGTCTGGGATAGGTTTTGGCATAAAGGAAGGGAAAAGAATAAGAAAACCTTGAAAAGGCGGCACGGAATTCGCCGGGTCAGCTAGTCAATATATAACAATAACATAACTGATACACGTGAAATTTAGCTAAGCCTGTAAATATGTACTTGGTTAAATTGTAACATGTCGTTAAACACTGTAAACGTTATGTTGATATAAAAACAGATAAAATTAATCGAATTACTTACAATTCCGTTTGTTCTTGAATTGATTCCAGTTGGCTATTTGTTGCCGTTGGATTGCTTACAATATCTGAATTATTGTCGTCGCTTATACGTTCGATTTCAGGAAGGTGCATTTCTTGAATGTTCTCTTCTCCTGAATTAGTTTCATTTGTCCACAACCCATGGACTTCCAAATTGTATCTAATAATATCGATTTTATTTCATTAATTTATATGTTACCAAAATATCTTATTCGTAAGCACCAAGCGAATTTTGAGGTGCTGAATATCCAAACTTTTAATGTATAATGTGAGTAGGTTGTATCAAACATGACATTGGTCTAAGGAAAACGATACAACCCAGATTTTATTAATAAAATAATTATGTCCCAAAATATTTATCCCAAATTTTTAACACAATAAATGAAGCATTGTTTAACATTTATACAACATAATACAACGACGAATTTTCTACGAGCTACTAGGAAGGTAGCTTAAAAATGTGCTCAGCCTAAAAAACTTTATACAAATAATATTATAACAATTATTAATATAACATTATAAAAATTAAAAATATTATAACAA
>DWDU01001115.1:0-15583 GCA_018245575.1 Jemadia suekentonmiller
GTAGTGCCCGACCCGGGAATCGAACCCAGGACCTCCCGATCGCAGTCGCACTTGCAACCAACACGACCAACGAGGCAGCTAATGGTCCCGTTCCAAATTATCTCTAACTAATTCATCTTTTTAACAACATTCTAAGTATACTTACTACATTAACAGTTACATTCCTATAGTCCTATGGCTGTTATTTGCTTGTGTGCTAATCTTTTCACTTTATAAAAGTTTTATTCAAACTATACAATTTCTATTCAATTTCCATATCATTATACGTAGCATAACATCACGCTTGTTTTTCTCTGATGGGGTGGGCAGAGGAGTGCATTACTCGACGTTTTACTAGTTACATTGTACGTCCCGTGTAATAGCGGTGATAAAACATCATAAAACGAAGAAATCCTTTTCGTTCTGTTCTACGCATAAGCTTTCCTGGCCAATATTGTTTTCAAAGTAAATGCTAAAGCACGTTCCGTTTCTCGCAACCGAGGTAAGGGAAGCATGTAAAAATATTCACGTGACAGTGTAAACCAACAGAATAGCTGTCGGATTTTTCTCTTTGAAACACCCAAATAGTTTGTTCTGTACGGAGCGATGCGCATAATTTTCTCATTGCTTTAAAGGACAAAGTTTGTTCTTAACCAAGAGGCTATTGTGTGTAGATCGGTAATCGCCCTTGAAACCAACACGACCAACGAGGCAGTCATAAAATTAACCTTGCTATTTTCTATAATGTCTTAATGTTGAGCGTGAATAGGCCGGAAAAGTATTCCACTTCGATATGACCATCCATGTATCTAACCAGTGCTATTGGTACCTATCAAGGAAACTATCGCCGAAACAAAATAATTAATTTTCATTTTGTGTTACTTTTTTATATGTTCATTTCTTAAATATCTATTCAATATATACGTATTCAATATATTCGTTAAATTTTTTAAATAAATAAAAATGCCATTATGATACCTTTATATTTGGTTTTCTTAAAAGCTGCTCTAGAAATACTGGCAGAGTCGGGTCTACTCTTCAAATCTCTACCACTTTTAAGACTCTCAAGAGACTCCGCTAATATTGATCCATAAAATGTGTCGAAACAACTGGAATCTTCAAAGAGTGGATATTTTTAATCTTTACTTTTTTCATCATGCGATAATAAAGTTTGGACTCATCGCGAAACGTATTTTTTTTTACGTCCGTTTTTTTATGTGTTCTAATCGGCTTTGTTGTTTTGTGGCCGTGTGTTTAAAAGTTTTAATTCGTGCAGCATTTGATTTTATCTTACATAAAATCATTAAAAAAGTCAAAATGTGGAATTTGATTATTAAATAATACATTAACAACACACATTTATTTATACTTTTAAAACTTTCCGTTCATCATTAACCTTAAAGCGGACGTAAATTGTAAAGAGTTTTGTGATTAAATATGTTGCAGCGAGTTAGAAATCATAAATGTCAGGAAGAAAAAGAGAATAATTCATTTGAACAATAATCTACCGGTGAGGTTCTTCTCGATATTTTTAATATGGTGGTATTTTTTACGTAAATTTATTATAACATGCGAACCGTCCAAGTAGTACACATCTCTGCCTACTGTTTGGGGAAATACAAGCGTAATGTTCAATTTTTTTTTATTCAGAATAATATCTTAACAGTTGATTATATGAAGCTGTATGTATTTTAAATTTCAGCTTTATATTTGCACCTTTCACCTTTCCATTTATAATAGAATTCGTTAATCTTGTAAATGCTTGTCTGTGTGTAATTTTGAAAGGGTTTTTGTTCTCGTATAGAGCAAAATTAACTGCGTGGGTTCATTAACATATTTTTCATCTAAACAAAAAAAAACCGTTTCTTTGAATTTCATCAAAGAATTTAACACTAGTGATTACCTGCGATTTCCATCGCACTTATTGCATATAAATTTTCATAAACTGATTTTGACTTAAGTGACTTTCTGAAACGTCAATGTCAACAGTTTCCGATATTAAGTAGGCAGAGAAAGGGACGGAGCTATAGATATTTTTTTTTTTTAAACATGCTTGCGTGTGCTAGTGGAAAGCCTTGAAGTAAAGTTGTCAATATAGTGAAGGTTTTGTTTTTCAACTACAGAGTGACATTTCAATTATATTAATACATATGAAAGGTATTTTATAATTGTTCGAAATAAAATAAGCAAATATAATAATACTCTTCATAGTGCCATCAATTGTATGAAAATTCTTCATCATCTTCATCATCATCAGCCTATTCTCGTCCATTGCTGGACATAGGCCTCTCCAATAGTTCATAGACAATTAACAATAATTCTTTAAAAATTATCATATAATGCTATACAGAGTCAGTTAGACAATTTCAACGTACACTTCGAGTAAGTAAGTTGCAATTGGGAGTGACTGAAAAAATATGTAAAAGTATTAACGGGTACAATTTATGTGTTATATGTATGTTGCAGTAGGAGACATACGACACATGTATGTATGTAAGTTTACCAGTAGACGGCATAAAGCTGTGTTTTTATTGCCATTTTCTTAGTTATTGTATCAAACGTTGGGGTAGAAGGATAACGCATTGCACTGGTAATATACGAATATTACGCTTTTACGATATTATCACATTACACTTTATGAACAGATATATTATTATTACTATTATTATACCATCACGATCTTACTGGGTAGGTAGATAGCTTCGAGTGACGAGAGGATGCTCGAGCGCCGGCTCCGTCGCAAATTAATGTAAATGAAAAAACAGTTTGCATTGAGATGTGATGAAGTGCTATTTTGAATACGTTCAAAATCCGCTCGGCTCTCCGAGCCGATTTGTTTTGAAAGGACGTTAACCAGAATGTCCAAGATTCATGACACGAATTGGTCATACTTTATATGTTTCTCAGTACTCCATGTTACTTTCTCACCTTCAGCTGCTAGTACTTATATACTCCTTATTATTATATCATCACGCCAAGTCCTTTACTGGGTAAGCAGAGAGCTGAGTGCTTAAGGCCTGCGTGCTTCTAAATGAAGTGATTTATGTACGTCATTGCGATATATATCACGTGAAGAACAAACTTATGATATGAAACATATATGTACATAGTATATATATATATGTGTTTTAAATATTTCAATACCTTTTTGTTCATCGACAAAGTTTCTCCAGGGACTGAAGATTATCTTGTTACAGAGGTGTACTAGTGCCCCGCACCTCTCGTCCGCGCTCCACAGGGACTTCTGGAAATGTTCGGTAAAAGCTTCGTAAGTTCTGCACTCTAGAATAAAATTTAAAAGCAAGAGAGTACGCGGACTTACATAGATAACAAATGGTTTCAAACGAATTCAACATGCTTTATGCTAATTCGAAATGTCAATGCTTTTTAATAATGTTGAACGTGCGTATATATAAATATGTATATAGAAAATCAAAATTAGAAACAGGAAAATAGTTGTTTCTGCTTGTGTTTAGGTAATACAAAATTGCAAATAAAGCTATAATAAGAATGAATATTTTACAACTAAGTAATTTATGGTCTCCACTTATATATTTAGCTTGTTATTTAGTCAAATGATTGTCGCTTTCATAAAACCTTATGTTGCCATAACTTTGAAGTTTTTTAGATATTTTGTAACATAGACCATAAGCTACTTATGGTCTTATTTGAAAAAGAACGGGATTTTCTACGTTGTTCGCTCGATCAAACCATGGTAACGTCCATGGCGTAACTTAACCATGATAAGCTCCATCACGAGTGGCTTATCAGATTGAGAAAGGTTGAAGCTGTAATCTGCTCAGCTGGCCGAGTGTGGTGGTAGACTTGGCACAGCTCAGATAACAATATACAGGATAATAATGTGGTCGGGTCTCCTTACGATATGTTTCTTCAGAATAATATTGTAAACTTTACATTTTTCTTCAATAAATACGGTAAAATAATTCATTGCCACACAAACAAAGGTTTGAAGTTGCGTGACGTATTTCAGTCGAGAAATTTCTTTGCACTGATATCAATTGTAAAGTCTTGAGAATGAACCATAAAGTTGTGATCCAGACAAAACCATTGTTTGTTCCGAGGAAGTTTTTCCGCTTTTATATGTTTTGTCCTATTGTTGAGCGCTTTTACATAAATAGCGTATGACATGTGTTTAAAAAGTTTTAGTTACATTTACCTTTTTTTTTACAATGTAAATATTTTATTTAAGCAATTAATTATACAAAGATACATTCATACATGCCGGGTCCCTTACGGGGTAGGTAGGCAGATGTAGGTTATACATGCATTTTTTGTATGACCCTAGTAGGATACAATTTTAGTCAGTTGGTGCCTGTGTATGTCAATAGGGTCGACCCCTATTCCGTGGAGAAACGTATAGGGTGACTGGTGCAACGTGGGAGTGTACGGAACCCCTCTTTTACCTCTAGGAAGATTACAGATTACATTAAGATCTGTTCTATCTATTAATTTGTTTATTCTTTTTTGTGTACTAAAGTGACCTTCCTTGTAGTGTAATCTGGTTAGGATACAAAGGACAGACGCAAGGTCTGATCGCATTCTCTGCCAGTCAACCCAGGGTGATGACGAAAGTAAGCGGTAGACAAAAAAAAAACGTCTATATATACATCTTCTATGCAGAGGTCCTCTGCATAGAAGATGTATATATGGTCCTGTATCTCTTGAGGTGGTCACCTCTATTACAAATTGAAAATAAATAGTTTGCGCAACAATACATAACATATTATATTGTTTTAAACATAATTGCTATACAGTAGCAGTAGGCGCGGCGATGGCACTGTTCCGGGCGAACTGTATACATTTTCTATCACCTACGGCGTAATATTTGTTTAAATTTAAAATGAAATCATTTGGTTTCACGTTTCTTATATGGTCACCTAAGGGGTGTAATACCTTGCCGGCATGTGTTGCAAATACATAACTTTCTACCCTTTGAAGCAAGAGTAAGGCTCTGAATAAAAAAAAATGCAATAATGTATTAGAATAATAGTGGGTATCAATAAATTTTATTGCTTATTAATAGACAAAATGTAGGTAAAATTGAGAAGAAACGAATTAAAACATTTAAGTATGATTAAGAAATTAATTTTTGTAGTAGTAAAAAGTCATGTTATTATTTTAAGGTAAACTAAAAAACGTTTAAAAATAAATACATTTATAGCCGCTTAAAACCATTGCCCGTTGAGATCAAATTTTATCCATGGTTCATAATGATCCAAGCAACTATTAAGTATATTTGCTGTCTAATTTAGACCTCTGACTGGTGTTACCAGCTTACATGACTTGCGAGAAACGGGATTTGGATTATAAATAAGCAGTCATACTTTGCTTTCTTGACCCTCTATTAGACTTTAAATTATCTCAAAATTCGTAGATATAATGGTTTGTCAGTTAGTCTGCAGTGCTACTGAATCCAGATCAGTATGAAATTGCCTTAATAAAACAAATGTTTTAGCAAAACTTATTTTTCCCGGTTCTTCGGAAGCGTCTCTATTTCTCGTGTTTACTCTAAAAACAAGAGTACCAGTAACATTTCCAATGCGATGCGGCGCAGCGTTGTGGACACCTGAGCAAATATGAAAGTATCCGTAGCACTGGCTTTGAATGCCAGTGCACACTAAGGGCAGCGCGCACTAAAGCCAGTGCGTAATAAACCCAGTGCACACCAATGCCAGTGAACGCTAAAGTCGCACACAGCAAAACGAGAAAATAATGGACTCCTCATACACAATGGCATCGCATTCATTAAAATATAATGTGACATATAAATGAAATTCTTTTGTATTTGGCATTTAATGTTTACTCACGCAGACGGCTATCTCATATTATTTAATAAACGTTTTCTATGTACATTTATAAAGGATTGCTTAGATAACATATCATCACGCTTGAAATCCCCGAAGAGGTAGGCAGAAGAGTGAAGTATACTTCACAGGTTTAAACAGTTATTTTTATGTCCCACTATCCAATAGTTTATGAGTCTACTATTATTCATTAGGCACATATCCACATTCCGTACCACTATTAGGAAATCTAAGTTAAAAAAATCTAATAGTGCCCGACTCGGGATTTGAACCCAGGACTTCTCGATAAGCAGTTGCGCTTGAAACCAATACGACCAACGAGGCAGTTTAAAAGTGTCGTTTGTTTCGACATAAACACATAGACACATTGGTAAATGTGCTAATTATGTTGTACCTTACAAATTTTACATTGAAATTGTTAATATCAAAGAATTAATTACAAAAAATATATCGAAGAATTGGAATGTTTCCATATTAGCAAATGTTAAAAACTTCAATATTTATTGAAAATCGATCGCTCAATTGTATAATCCATCACACAGATAGGTAGAAATTGCATTTCCCATCAGAACATGAGAGGGTATCAGGGCAAAACCTTTCGAGACCGTGTCGGCTCAGTCCTACATGTGCCAAGTCGGACACTAAAATATGTAACTAAGCTGTATGTTCGATGCCATTAGACTGTTATACTTAAGAAAAGTGACGTCTCACATATATACTATATGTATGCTTGATTTTATATATTTTAAGAATTGTAATTTGATTTTAATAATTCAATATACTCACCCCAAATATTAAATATTTTATTACAATGAACTCATTTCGGAAACCCATACAAAATTATATATACGTTTTAAAAACGAGTTTTGGTAAAATATGTGAGTTATAGACAAGAGTATATGACGTCACTGTGATATAACCACGATATCATTTTTATCATAAGCCTATTGCAGTCCACAGCTGGGCATAGGCTTCATCATCATCACCGACCTTTTTATTGTTCTACATGCTCTCTCAAAATGAGAAGAACGCAAAGTGAATTTTAATATAAACTAAAGCGAAAATATATTTGAATGTGTAAGTAGCCAGTACCCCGTAAGTTAGTATGCAAGCTACGGCCGACAGTGGGACACGAGCCAAAGCGAACATCACCCGACGAATTTGGAAATCACTCCGACTGTGTCAGCACATAAGTCCTTTGTGTTCCTTGCAATAAAACCTTTGTCCTGTTCCCGGAATTTGTCGTTCAATGCCTACGTTACTTGTCGATCGCATTACCTTACGATTTGTTGAAAGGCTGAAAGCTAAAAGAAAGATTTTATAAAATTCAGAATTTCAATAATTTTGAGCTCAAAGTTTAATCTTCATTTAAAGCAAGACAAGGTAAGCCTTTTTAATAGGCAAAAAAATACTGCAAATAATGAACTATTTAATTGTCAGACATTTAAAGTTTAGTCCAGTATAGGTACACTCAGAATATCGCAAGTAGTTTCTTGGAATACATTTGAGAGATTCCATTACATAACGGAACAGCATATATTTATCTGACATATAATTAAAAATCATTCATTATATCTGAGATGTCTTTTAAATATATTATTTATACTTTGAGGTTTAAGCCAACCTCTGTTCAAGCATATAGTGTATAACTGAGGCATTTTAAAATCTGTTGATAATTTACAAAAAAAACCGTTTTCGCGAACGCTATTTGAATGACGCGATACAATAAAATCGTCCAAGTTAATAATGGCGATTAAATATACCAGAAGCTGATCGCGCGTTATAAAAACGTTATGATCTAGTTTTACTATCAAGCGTGCGGGCTGCGTGCGACCGTCGCCGTATAAAAATAAACATTCTTTGCGTTCATCATTTCAGCGTTAAATCGATGTTGTTTTTGGCGACCAATTTGCGTGTCGATAACCGGGGGGGTGGGTGACGCACGTGCGGGGCGGGGCGGGGGTGCGGCTCTTACGTCACGCGTAGCGTCAGATGATCCGGCTACAGCGTTGAGAGCTACGCCGTAGTGACGGCCGGGGTGTATTTCGCCGCTCCTTCAACTTGCGCATGTACTCGTAACAGATAGAAATCGGGCCAGTGACGTACGCATCGCAAACTCCCTCGTGTTTGTAACGAGAATATTTTATTACTTAGCAAAAATATATCGTCATTGTTTCAACATATTGTTTACTATATTTCTTTCTATTGTGAGGAGAAAAATTACAGAATCACGGATAAGCACATTGTTTTTGCACATGTCTGTATCTGTATTTAGATTTCATCACTGGTTACATGTTTCATGAGTATTATCTGAATTAAAGTATTTGACATATTTATACAATGCGAATGTTGACCGACGCAGTTGCCGAGGGAGGCCAAGACTCACCTATCTAAACCAAATAAATAAGGTTTTATCTGATGGGGACGTTAGAAGTCTCCGAAACCGGCGTGCGTGTATGAAGAGAGTGATGAACGTGGAAGAGGCACGACAGGAGTGCAAGAATAGAGATATTTGGCATTCTGCGCTCTTTGCATACCCCGCAAGGGACCTGGCATGAGGATATGTATGTAACGTATTCGAAATATTGTTGGAAGTATACTGGGTGTTCCCTCGTCTTCTAAAAATTCGCGATATTTTGAATAGTTTACCGGTATGGCTCGCTACGTGGGCGCAAAATTTCAAAACTGATGTTTAAATAAATAACAGTTTCGAATAATATAAAGGTCACTCACTACTACTAATTAAATTATTTATAAGCCGCTTGTTTGTTATGTACTTGCACTGATCGTCAGATCATTCGTACGAGAAAAACTTTGGAAACTTTCGAGAAGTGAACAAAAGAAACGAAATATAATTTCTAAAATATTAACTTTCTGATATAATTACGAATTCCTTTAAGACAACCGGACTTGGAAAGTTTCGTTCCGTTTGAGAAGTATATTTTTCAAACATTTTCGCGTTTCCCTGAAAGCGGTTCGCGGCAGGCTTTCGTGAAAAAGTAATGAAAACATCACCGCAGGGATAATGTAGGCAATAATCATAAATATGCAAAATACGAACATTTTCAGCGTATTGTAAGCTTCAGCGGCCGCTGAAATAGATTAAATATTGTACGTATTGTACGATTCCATCAAATGGGAAACATCTACCAACAAAGCGTATATTAAATATTATCTTTAATCCCATGATATTATAAAACGTGTACGTATTTATAAGTCTTTATTTAAGGTTATTAAAAAATACTAGCCCTTATTTATTTTAAACTTTTGAGTTGTAATCTAAGAATTTAAAATTTGAAGAACAATATTAGTTGACAATGATCCTTATCTTCACAATATCCTTAAAAATATGCACAGTTGCAGCCGATTTTCTATAATTTTATCATGTGACTATATAGTGCCGAAATACGTAACACATGTAATTTTATCGATTCACAACGAAGCTTTAGCGTAACTATTGAAAAAAGATAGTAGATAGTTAATATAACAGAAATAATATCTTGTAATCAGTGCAAACTGATATACAAATCCGTAATTGTGTTTGTATGAAGTGTTAGATAGAGGACGCTCTTCAAGCGAACCCTACCCGAAGGTTAGTTAACGGTAAATTGTTTGTCCCAATTAAAACTTCGTAAAACAAACAACGTCGACAAAACATTCGCCGTGCGCTCGTTGCTTATACTTCCTTTTTACTTTAACTCATAAATTATATTTTATTATGTATTATAAATGTGTATGTATGTTTGTTACGCTTTCCCGGCGTAACTACTCAATCCATTAACATGAAATTTTGTACACACGTTGTCAGAGCTACGAAAAGGGATATAGAGTACTATTTATTTCTAGTAGTATTGTGTCTGAGGAATTTAAAAAATCCCGATTGTCTCGGTCAAGACTTAAAGACAACGTTATAAAATCATTCTATTCTATGTAGTTAGATGAAAAGCAATAAATTTAGTTCAATATATTTTTAATATGTATAAATTTTAATTTGAGATGTAAAATATATTATGTGTATGTAGTATGTGTGATTTTTTTATTGCATTTCCTTAATTATTTTCATTAATGGACTAATCTTATGAATTTTTTATATTGTACCGTAACTCGCATAAAGAGTACAATAAGTAGGTTTTGTAATCTATCCACCTGCATATAAGTACAAATAAACACTTCAATATACACTTTTGATATACACTATATAATATGCATAAATGCGAGCGAAGCCACTGGCAAACACTAGCTTATTATAAAACGTATGGGGTGAGCCCCACTCACGAAAAATAACCCTTTCGCTCATTGCGTGTATCAAAAAGTTCATGAATAACTTCGGGTTTTAAAATTGAATTCACAAGCTCGTCGACAGTGCCGCCAGCACAAAAGTTGTTTTTCAAACCATAACTATATGTTTCTGCAATTTTTTTGTGTGAAACGTACCGAAATTAATGGGTGCGTAAAATTTATAAGCGTAATGTTTTAAATGGAGTGTCGTTAGAATTATTGGTCAAACAATTAATTTTTAGGGTGTTAAATCATTTTTAGGCTAAATGTTACTTTTTTGTAACTTTAATTTATTTCAAAATGTCATTCAAAGCCATGTATTAAAACTTAATGTTAGCGTATACAGTTATTTACTTATTAATTTATGTGTTTATTCTTTCTTGTAACAATTTAACAAAACGCACATTTTTATTGCGAATAAATTGGGATCAGAGATTTGATCCTAAGACCACCAGGAACTGGCCGCTGAATTCTTAACCACTATGCTATCACAACTTATATAGACATGATAATAATATGAGTAACTCAATATTAACTGAGGAGCCCATTATACTATATTTGGCTCAACTAGTTAGTGACGTTTTCATTCTCTTTCAAGCCTCTTTTAACCGACACAATCTCGAGTGAATTCCATGTAAATTTTTCCAGTACCTACAATGGAAATGTCCCAACAAAAAGCGAAGCGCTTATATCCCTAAACAGTCGTACGTGCCCTTGCTCTCCAGCCCACATAATGTTTAAGCACATTTTCTACATTTCTCTCATTCCAAAGATAAATGAATACTTATTTAAACCTTTCGCATTCCACGAGGTAGGGCAACTGAGACGTTCGATACACGGAAACTATTATCTTCCTCACCTTTTTATTTAGGTTGCTTACGCTTACATTTTAACTTTTCTTTTTTTCAAATTGGTATGTCGTGCGTGTACGAAGAGTGCGATCGATGTGACATTACACCATATCTGTAAATTTAAATTCAAATATCAATGATTCGAAATTGGTTAATTAGAACACTTTTTGTGCGTCAAAATGTAACTACCACCGCTTCGCAAAATGCCTCGTTACAGAGAAGAAGCGGCGAAAGAAACTCCGCAGGTGTGATAATAAGCATCTTTTAAAATAAGCACTTATGTTAAAATATAAATATAATTTTAAGCCATAGAACTATAGTAACGTATTTCCAAAGTGTAAAGATTCTATTTGGCATTCGGTGCGCTCTGCCTATCCCGTAACTGGCCTGGCGTAGTGTTGCAATAATAATAACAATAAATTACTTCCGTCTAAGTAAACAAAGTATTGTCATGCACACTGTATAATAGCATTATTAATCATTGTTTCAAAGATTTTAATTTTCCTTTGCTCTACGGTGTTCTAATTAAATTGCGCGAAGATTAAATTTTTTCTGAGCAATCAATTGTATGAAATTAATTTCTTTTTAAATCAAATAATTTAAATTAATTTAATCTTAGTAGCAGTGATGTTATTAAAATGCAACGATGCTATGTTATTAATTTAGGTATTTTATTGTTTTATGTTATATAGTTGCAATTTTCGATTTAATATTCCGATGAACATATTCTGTTACATGAAAATAGTGTAATATTACTATCGCTTACTAAGTAACTTCACGTAATCTTGTAATCTCCGAAGTGGCAGGCAGAGGAATGTAGTACATTTCCACGTGCCACCAGTGACGTTTACGTCCCACTATGAAGTTGGTGGTCAGCTTATTGCCATATAGCGGGCACGTTTCCAAACTTCGAGCGATTACTAAACAATCTAGATTATTATAAAAAAAAATAGTAGTGCCTGTCTTGCCCGGGATTTGAACCCAGAACACCCCAATTGGTAGTCGCGCTTGCAACAAACACGACCAACGAGGCAGGCATTACGATGTTAAATTTTTAAATTATTAAAAGTTTTTGCGCGGATATATATTTAAAATAAATGAATTGTTCTTACTATATTTTTAAGGTAATATTCTTAAATTAAATTAAATTTAAAATGATAATAATTTCTTGCAGCAAAACTGTTTAAGCTAATCATATTTCTAACAGTCTACATTTTAATATAATCTGTTTTTGACCCAAGCGCTTTGAATAAGCTTTACGAATATCTGCAAGCGATATTGATTGATGAAAAACAATTAATATTGCCTCTCTAAGATAAGCGATACTTACCTTTTCAGAGCATTGATGGCAAGTTTTGTTTGAAACTCTTGTCCGTAGATTTTAAACTCGAACAATAAGAAATAACGAGCCCCAGCTCTCGTTACTCTTTGTGCTGCGATTAACTTTGGAAAAATTCTCAGCAAAATTTTAAATGTTCGATAGAATAATTTTAACACATTAATGCAGTTCGAAATTCGAACACAATGCATGCGAAAATTTAAAATTGAAACAATAACCGATTGTGAATCATCAATTGACTTAACGCGTATATTCAATATATTCATATTGAGTAATTTTTTTATGTAATGCTCAGAAATTAATTATTGTTACATTCATCCTACGTCATGATGCGAAAACCGCATTTGAATAATCTCTTTATTCGTTTCGTAACTTGTATTATATACTAATATTTACTCTATACTTTATTCGTGTATATCTTACATTAATTATTCTGTATCATATAATCGTTTAGAACAAGATTATGTTGTACCTATTGAAATGCATGCAATGAGTCATAATATTTTATGCATGTTGGCGTCACATACTAGCAACAATCTTGAGTTTAAATCATTCGTGGAAAGAGGCTTTCAGGGCGGCACACTTGGCTCGCTAACATGAGCACGGAGCGGGCGAGTCGCGGATCGGAATGTACACCCTCGCCTTGATAAGGGTAGTTACATACGAACGTTTTTTATCGGGCGTTTATTGTAGGTTCGTATGTTGCCATGTATAAAATAAAATGTTAGCGTTGAATAAATTAATTCATGCAAAAAAAATATATTAGCAAAATATTGTATTATTTTTAGATATTTATAAAGGTTGAAATTTAAAGAGGAAAATATAGTATAATAATTTCATATTATATTTATTTCGTGTATGAAGAGAGTGATGAATATATAAGAGGCACGACAAGTGTGTAAGAATAGAGATATTTGGCAATCTATGCTATCTGCCTACTCCGCAAGGGACCTGGTATGAGGATAGGTATGTATGTTGATATTTGGATATAAATATTAAAATAGAAATAATGTACTATGCAAGCATATAAAGACAGGCTGTCTATTTTTTTTCTATAGATTAATATTCTTGACTGAGTAGATATTTGTTGATATTAGATGGCAGGAGATATAGTTACAACTAAAACGTTCTAAGTAATTATTTCTGACTGCCTCTTTGCTTTAGTAGTCGTAAGCACGACTGCTGATCCAAAGGTGTTGGGTTCAATTCCTAGGTAAAGCTTAGTATTACCGGTTTTTTCTAACACAAAATTCCCAGTACGTAGTCTGGATTTTTACTTTTTTTATCGCAACAGGCTTAGCTCTTATTCGATTGTATGACGTATAACATAACTGGTAACTATTTATAATGCACATACAATCATCACAAGTTAGCAAAGAATTTTACCTATTTATATACAAGAAGCGGCGTCAGAACGCCACGTGAGTAAGCGTCCTAAGCCCGAAGACGCAAGATACTTATGTGAGGGTGTTTAAGTTGTTCATTATTCGAATAGTTTTCCTTCTCTCCATGGTGTGCCCTTTATGTAGATAGTTGCCGGAATAATTTGTGCAAATTGAGAAATGTTATCACTAAATCTTATCTTTGACATCGTTCCAGTTCGCAAAATGGCGTTGTTGGTATCAACGTTTTAATATAACATGTTTTTGTAACATGTTAATATTTTTATACGTTGTAAAATTTATTTTTTAAGCAGATATCATATTCAATCCTGTACATGCCGACTGTTGAATATATGTAAGTCTTCCGTAAGTATTTTGATAACAATTAATAGGCACTCTTATGTATTATATATACTGTCGAATTTGTTAATTCAAAGAATTAATTTCGATCAAACGAAGATTTTTTTTGTGATTATTAAGTAATTAATAAGTAATTTTTTCATCAATGCTCGTTGCTTTAAGTTCGTGATGAAATGTTGATGTTTCCGATTGATTGTTATACATATTTCATATTAATATTTGAAATTAATTAGGCGCCTACCACAACTTTTCTTCATCACCTGGGTTGACTGGTAGAAAATGCCAATTGGCATTAAGTCCGCCCTTTGTTACCAACAATAAATAAATAAATAAATTGTGTTGTTTTAAACAAATTCAACAGTAAACAGAATATTATGGTAAGTTATAATTATAAATAAATACAAGGTTTAGGATGAAATCGTATTTATAACGACTAAACGTATTCTCGTCGTCTAAAAACGTATTGTCAAGATGCAATTCTCGATATGTCTGAAATATTTTCCAAAATCTCTTTTAAAGTTAAGAGAATTCAATATTTCAGCGCCATGCCACCTCTTAAGGTGACATATCGAATGAGTTTTGTGTTATCGTGATGTCGTACTGAGATCGATTAGCTATAAAGACGTTCTCGCTGTGGAATAAAAATTACGAATTCAATATATATACATATACGTAAAATATGAATATGCAACAAGCACCACTGGTCTGTAAGGATAGGCATTTAGCACTCTCTGCCTGCTCCATAAGGAACGTAACTTGACGATGTAATATTATTATTAACAATACATCAGGAACAACAAAAAGATTTAAATCTAACAAAAGCTTTGTGTAATAACTTGATGAGTATATTCGAGGACGCTGTAGGTGACGCCAAAAACTCAAGAGAAGCAAATATTTAAACTATTGCATTTCGTTGTTAGGAGCAAATTAAATTAAATTCCACTACTAAATACAGGTAGAAAACCTGATTCAGAATGTAGTTCCATATTTTTCTTTAAATGATCGGTAACTTGAACAGCAACTAATTATTTTGTGGTGAACGAAAACTGATCGTGCTATGTCGTGGCCTCCTTAGGCACGGCTAGGTGCCTTGGTCGTTGACGGGCAGAACACGGTGCGAGAAACTGTACTTGGTCAATCCCAACCCACAGTTCGAACGTTGGAATTATGAGCAAAGACCCCTCAGGGAGGCCTATGCCTAGCATTGATCTCAGATAGGTTGATAATATGATGTCGTGTACGTAAACAAAAACAGCGGGATTACATAAGTTTGTTTACTTAACTAAGCAACTATAACAAAAATTATCCGTAACAGATTTGTATTCATGAAATATATATAAAAATAAAAAAAAACGTAACATCACGCCTGTAATCCCCGAAGAGGTAGGCAGAGGAGTGTAGAACACTAACACTCCCCTGTTTCACCAGTTACGTTTACGTCCCACTATGGAATAGGTGGTGAGCCTATTGCCATGCATCGGGCACAAATCCTGACTCCGAGCCACTACTAGAAAATCTAAATTAGAAAATCTAAATTAGAACATTTTTGTAGTGCCCGACCCGGGAATC
>DWDU01001116.1:0-15578 GCA_018245575.1 Jemadia suekentonmiller
ACGCGGAATGCATTCCAAGCTTAGTTGGAACCTTCTCTGTCCTACGAACTGGAATCTCTCTCCTGGAGTCCTCCTCATCGGAATACTGAATGTCAGTGCAGTCTACGTACTTCTCCTTTACACAAATGGATAAAAATAAGTGTACTGTATCAAGACCATCAAATAATTTTTTCATACGCAAGAACTCCTAAAACGTCTTTATCACATGTGGTAGAATAGGATTCCTCAGTTTAGAATCATTATTGTGCGGTGACGTGATGTTAATGCTGTTTTATCTTGTTAAAACTTGGTATAAAATAAGTGTAGCTAAATAACACTGCTTGAATACATACGTTACATATCTCAGACATGGTCTGTCCGATGTCTTTGGTGCATATCATGTAGTTATCGATGATATTATGATATCGGGCACCCCAACGACGCTTGCATCTATTCTTCGGTATAATTTCCACGTGAGCCTCTAGTAGCGTCTGCTGATTTTCTTTCCGTCTATTTACCCACTAGAATTTAATAAGGGACAGTCACAGATGTATGTTGTTTAGTTACGTTATTAAGAAAAAAAATTACATACAGTTTCAAATAACCCGTAATCAGCAAAGTAGTTACTTAACAACAGGATGCGCTAGCCCGTAGTAAAACATTTTCACGGTTTTGTTTAGTTATAGGTAATAATATATTTACTATTTTTCGAAGCTATATTTTTCAAATCAAAATGCACCAACTCACGTCATTGTATCTCTCAGTGGTACCCCACCCAGCGATAGTGACAATGTTGCCCGCATTCTCTAAACTTTGACTCTGGTTGTTATAGCAAATCGGTTTTGGGATAAAGTCACAACCCCTGATCCTACGATTAAAGTCGAAGCCATCCTCGATCTTGACCACAGCTATGTCGTTGTTCATCCACCTGATGTTATCGTTTTCGTGACCGTCAAAGACGTAATCTGAAACATGTAAACATATTTATAGCAATGTTTTTTTGAACAATAAAGATAACACGTCCCGACTTTTGTGGTATAAATTATGAATGGTTTATGATTTTGTATGGATAACAAAATGCACTGGCATGTAAACTTAGCCATCAAGTTTTCCTTCTGTGTTTTCTTTAAATCACCAAAATGACAACCGTACAGTTCAGTACGCGCCAGGATGTAACAACCACAGACGCTGATAGTATCTATTGGCGCTACATCACTGTTTTATTTGAGCACATAATTACCTTATATATAATACCAGCCACCCTGTGTAAGATGCTTCAATGGTGATAACGTAACATTAAATGGAAATGCAACGTCTGTTACAAAAAATTAATTGAGACCAGAAAACTGTATGAGGGTAGTATATGCGCTTACAACTATATCGAGCTCTAAATAGAACGTTGTTGACAGTACATCCAGGAATTTAATCACAATTAACATTTTAATTAATTATCAGAATTAATTGAATAATTAATATTTATCGCTCTTTTACTTACTCTTTGGTACACACTTCCAAATAGCTTTTTTAGCGCCGTTCTTAATACAAGGATTATTGTACCTGTCGTCTTCATCTGAGTATCTAGAATAAAGTTATAAATTAATTATATTTTAAATAATAAATCACACGTCTATAATAATGAAAAATGTGATAAAAATATCATATATACTTTTATTGCTAATAAACGGTTTCGATAAGAAGTAGCAACTTTAAAATTATCTGATAATTGGAACAGATAAATGTATCTGGAAATTAGTCAATTGTGTTAGTATAAAATGGTAAATAAGTGCAATATATCATAACAAATATGTTAACGTGCAAAACGATAACAATTTATGATAAGAAAATTTAATCTTATACTTATAAGTTCCAGAAACAACGTAAAAATGTTCGGCATCCTCTATACAGGCGGCAGACGTTAAGATGTAATCTTCGTGCAGTATCACGCCTCCGCACAGCCACGTTCGGTAGCTCTGCTTCTTTTTGTTAGTGCGTGGCAGTTTTAAGTACACCTAATTATACAGAAAAATACAATGTATTTCAGTAATTGAATTAGGTAGAACTCATTACTCAGTATATTTATTAACACGTCGTATTAGCATTGAGAGTAGATTACATTTTATGGGATTGCGAAACTGGCTTGTTTTTCTTTCAATTTTATTTACCTTTCATGCGCTTTATGTAAACTAATTACCATATACGGTCTGTCAGCTGTCACTTCCTCCCCATGTATGATTCTTCGTGAATTGTTTAATAGTTTACCCACTTCTTCAGGCAATTGCGTTGCAACTTCGATGGCTTCAATTCCAATAACTAGTTAAAAAAAAAAAATTTTTATTAAATTATGATGATTATTGTTTATATTTTTACGTCTATGAACAAAGTGTAAAATGCATACATATTAATATGCTCATTTGGGTAAAAAATGAACAATATGATTACCGGAAAAATAAATAAACAATCCAGAAATACATAAAAAATCCTTCATCTTGACCCTTCAAAAACAAAAATCAAAAGGAATTAAGAGACATAAATTAAATTGATATCACAAAAAATTAATTATACGCCATGCATAGTTGGAATTTGTAATATCCCAGGCGACTTTGGTAATATTGTTTTTTTTTTAAATCGATTCCATGTAAACATTTTAAATCCAAATGTACGCAATTGAAATAGAAGATTACCAGACTTTAAATGAAATTAACTGAAGCACACTGAGAGAAGTAGATTAATTCAACTTGGTAGGACTTCGCCTTGTAGCTGTTCATTTCAAATTAAATATCTGATTTGTAAGAACCTGGAGCATGTGTATTTTACGACCTTTACTGGTGAATTTTTTAAAATCATATGCATATTAAGAAACCACATTTATGTTAATTTAAATATGCAAATTATAATTGTTGAATTCCATACATTTGTAAGCAGGGGCAACAAATAAATTTTCTTAACATATTTGACTAAAGCGTTGTACTTCTAGAAAAATCAGTACATTGTGTGTGGTCCAGGTATTTATACTTATGTAACGAAATCAAGTAACTGTTAATAAAGGATAGGATATCTCCCATATAAGACTATTAAAATTTATCTCAAGTAAGTTCATCTCACCCAATCTGTTAAGAGTACAATTAGTCGCATATGATACTCAACCAACAGATAATTTTAGAACCATCTGGGTACTCTTTAATTTTGTTGGTTTCGATTTTATTAATAAAACTACGTAACTGTGTTCTATAAAACGGTACCTACTTTTTATCCGTTTGTGTGCTATGATTTCAGTGACAAGGCTGGATTAACCATGGCTAAGCCCCTATTCAATGCAATCAGACTACTTTCACGATTTTCTAATTTCCAACATGTATTCAAACCTACAAATCTACAAAAGAAATTTCCATTCGAAACATTTTCAATTTTTTTTCTGGTGCGCGGGGCCCCTGTCCGATGCGGGGCCCATAGACAGTTGCCTACTATGCTTTATGAATAACTCGACCCTGAACAGTAGTAACCATATAGAAGATAAAGAAAACAGTTAAATATGAATAAGGTGGTATCAAAAAATGATGGTACCTGAATACGTATTGTTTTAACTGTTAGGTGTTATACGAAAAATGTGAGTTAAGCTGCAAGAATAAGCAATTTGAGAAATTTAATTGTTTTTACACGAGTTACATAAAATATAAACAATAACTGTATACGAATGAAATTCACTTATAATTTATGTTTTTTAATAGAACTTTTTAATTCAACATTATAACAAAAGTTTGGCTAACGTCAGTCTCCTCTTTTGTTTTGTAATTTCTCGTGTTGGTTTATTATATCTGAAGCTTTTGGATCAGTCGCATTAGATCTGCTTCTACTCAGCTCTTTTTCTTCGTTCCGCCGCGGTTTATTTATTTCATTTTTAGCAAGGCTAAAAAGGAACAAACTCACACAGATAAAAGACTGTCAGTTCACAGCAAGCAATATCAAAGTTTAGGTACGACAACGTATATTTTATTAATAGTAACTGGGCTCATAATAATATATACTTACTCTCTGGACTAGTGCATCCCAACACTCATCAGGCCTTTGCCTCTATTCTCATCACCTTATACCAATTAATTAATCTGATATAAATTGTTCATAAACTCCTGCAATCTGATTCGAAGGTAGCCGACGCACATGGCCTTTGTAACCGCAACTTCCTCCCAAAAATATAATGGACGAATAAAAAAAAAACTTTGACGTCAGCACGTTTTGCGATCACTAAGCATTATGCCAACAATGATACACATCCGTCAGGATGATCTGCCCAGCTTATATGAGTTTCATAGTGTGTTTCGCTGGCTCTAAACAACTTATTACAGTCCCCTCTGAAATCAGTACATTTTATGATGTATTATTTTAATAACAGTTGATATATGGCTGAAATATAATAAGCTGTTATGCCTCTAGCACAAATGATTTTAATTTTATTTAATACAAAAAACATTTCTCACTAACACAATAATCTTGCTGAAAACATGAATTATCTTTTTTCAAATGTTTCTTTAGGTGCCCATCCATATCTGTTATAAATAACCAACAGAAATACTTAGCATAGAGTGTTCTGTTGAAATATGGTACGAAATACAGAATATTAAAGAATATAGTCTTAGAGATATAACATTTGCTTATAAAACGCTCGTGAAAAACGTAAAAGACGCGTCTTTTAATCTAATATATATAAAAATATTTCCGATGCTCAAATGCTTAGTATGAGTATGTAATAAAATATATGACGATATCTTACGCAATATTCTTGTAAATAGCACACGTGATGAGCATACGGTTTTTATAAACACTGGTGTAGAGGAACGGGCCGTAGCATATGTTGGTTCTTTCCTTCACGAGACAGGCTGATATGATGCCTATTACGATCGCATCGTGAGCTTCACTGAACACTAGGGGGTCTCCGTGATCATTCTGTTAATTATTAGGTAAATATTACAGTCATTAACAAACAAATTTCAAATTATTATTTAGTGATCGTTTCCATTGCTTAATGTTTATTCGTGACGATTTCAAGGGCGATAATTATCAGGTACCTTCAATACATTGTTAAACGAGTTAAATATAGGTTCCAGAAGACGCAGTAACTGAGAGTTCTTTAGTTAATTATATCTAAGACTTTTTTAATATGTGCACAAGTCTCACCGCAGTGCAATACTGTCATGTCACTCTCTCGCCTTTTTTAATCTCGGTAAACAATCAATGAGTGGAGAAGGTTCGTCTACTTTGCTGCTGCATGAAGTATGGTTACGATAGTGGTTGAAGTATGATAATATTAAAGTATGGTTACAATATTGTCCAAAACAGTACCCGAATAAGCAGGAACCAGCGCACGGACCGTAATAAATTGTTTTGCAGTATTATTTTTCATGGTTCTCAAACGCTCATTGTCCTATTAACATTGGGGTCAGGAGCGATTTATAGGTGTGTTCATTATCGAGCCTCTAACATTTTTAGCATAGGCCTACATTTTTGAAAGCACTATTAATATTTATTTATTTTATTATTGTTTCAACAATTTTAATTTTAATTAATACTTATTAGGGTAGTTGATGTCTTTTATCGCGCCTGTATGTCATCAAAAGGGTAGGCAGAGGAATGCAACACACTCTCACGTTTCATCACTTGCGTTTACGCCCTACTATGGAATAGGGAATAAGCCTATTGCCATACACTGAATACATATCTAGACTCCATAGCCTAGGAGTTTCAAGTTAGAAAAGCTAACTTAATAGACGCGGGGATTGAACGCTGGACCTCTCGCTCAGCAGCTGCGCTTGCTGCTACTCGACAACGAGGCAGTTAAAGAGCTTTTAAAAAATATAATAGCTACTTACTTCACAAAACCCACCGCTGTTCAACCTACGCCGGGTCTCGGGCGCATTGTGACCGGCGGAGTGGGGGACGAGGTCTGTCGGCTGCAGAACACGTCTACCCTGCTCCTCGTCATCAGAGTACGTGACGTCTGTGCAGTCCACGTACTTTTTCTGTTAATAACTTTTGTTTAGTACGTCAAAATGTAAGAGAAATTACTGCTCGTAAACTTAAACGTAACTTTTGCATTAAAGTAAGCTAGTGGTTATTTAGCTACCCACATGGTAGATCTAGGGTTTAAAGACATGAGGGCATCTGTTTATAAAAAAATGCGCGTGGTAAGCTAAAGGTTAAATAAGGTGTGTGCAGACTTAACCCTTTTCGTTCTGTGTGGACACGCAGGTCGAATCGTAGATCGAAAAGGATTGATGATAATGATGATGATTCATAGCGTAGGAAACTTTCACAGTCACTCCACGGCATTGCTAGTCGTTGATTTATGAAACCAAAATTAGTTAACAACTAGTCACATTAACAAGAAGTCACATTTATTGTAAACGTCCTTTTCACACTCATAAACTACATAGGTATACTAATGTCGTATTATTTGATCTTATTCAGCTGGCGCAAAACAGAAATTTACGAAGTCTGTTAGGATTTTAGAGGTTTGTACCATTTAATAACTTATATGTGTATGTAGTAGAGACCATCGCAATTTTCAAAAGTAGCAGTAACAGTATATGACTAACCTCGGAAAGAACAGGTAGTACCAGTTATTGCATTTATGGTAATATGACGTACTAACGAGACTAATTTTACATACTTATTTACAATTTATTTGAATTTCGCAGGAAATCTGAGAGCTGTATTTCGTCATAAGCTTATCTCAGTTCACTGCTGCAGATAAGCCCTATCTAATAAGCATCATCGCGCCCTGTCCTCAAGTGATCCACAAAACATTTTCATCAGTTTCTCTTAACCATCTTGTATTACATCGACGTAGACGTCATCGTGACATAAAACAACATGAATTGCGTACTTTTCCTTTCCGTGTTACTTAAACATATACTTACATATATAATAGAATATCAACTGTTCGATTAACAATCATGCTCAGATTGAAGCATAGGCCTGTTTTATTTTTATCCTTTTATGTATAGCGAAAAGAAACTCATTGACATTATTTAAAGCTTTTTATTACATTTATTTATCCCCTGAATTTAGAACGGCCTCGTGTGTTATCCATCCGCGGACTGCTAGTTGTTTCAAATTGCTCATATTCTTCACTTTTGTCTTTGAGAGGCCTGTAAATAATTATTAATAGGCAATTTGATCTAGAACGTACATTCGTGATTTTTAGAATATACATATAGCTTTTGAAATATAAAAATACTTGCAAATATGCTTAGAGAATATGTTACCTACCAGAGAATAGGTACGTAAAGCCTCATGTTGGTAACATAATGAACAGCTTGTGTGTATTGGATATAAATATTATTTTATATTTTTCATGAAAAGCGTACCTAGCCGGATGCCCAGACCAGTCGAATGTCGTCTCGCTGACTTGGTTATTTTTAGACCTCAAGTACCGTCTACATATCATCCTGCAACAATTTTGAAAAAAAATACTGTTGACTGTCGGTCCTATAATATGTACAAAGAGAACTTCTAGTTAATGACTAAGTAAAATGTCTTAACCTAGTGTTCCTGTTACAAGATAATCCACGCCGACCAAGCATGTCGACCTACTGCCCACAAGGAAATAATGGGGCTCGCATATCTTGACATAGAGTGGACCTACTGTTATTCCCAAAGCTGTAGTGCCTATAATTTTTTAAGATAGCTCTTTTAACCAGCATGTATTAATTACAAACTATAATAATGACCATACACTACAATTTAATATTTCACAGAATCCGTCAGACGGAGAATTTGCCTGAATTAATTTCTGTAATATAAGCAATGCCTATGTACGAACTCCTTTTCCTTCTCGATGGCGCAAGTGATCAGATGGCGGTTCCTCCACACGCTGGTGTAGAGGAAGGGACCGAAACATTTCTGAGTGACGTTGGTGGTGAGGCACGCGGAAATTATGCCAACAACAGTCGCGGTGGGGCCGCGGCCCACCACCAGCGGGCCGCCGTGATCATTCTGGAAGAAACAACCCGGTTTACAACATTTTAGCATGGTTCTTCTTCGATAGCCGATCATACGTTAACTACTGTTGTATTCTACTTACGGGTATAATATTATATGTAAAAAAAAAACATCACGCCTGTAATCCCCGAAGAGGTAGGCAGAGGAATGTAGAACATTCTCAAGTTTCACCAGTTACGTTTACGTCCCACTATGGAATAGGATATGTATATATTATATGTACTATGAGAAATTTAAATATATTTCTTAATATAGTTATAGCTTAGTTAAAACCTACGGTTTCGTCTTTTGCCAGATCCATATCCATGACCACTCCGCCAGGACAATAAGACTGAAAAGAAGGTTTACTGGGTTCCTGGAAGTAAATTATGATTGACGCGTATGCACATTTCTAATACTTGAGGAGTCACCAATGCGTTGCCAGATTAAGAGCTCTAGAGAGCATAAGATTTTAAATAAAATAGAAAAAAACCATTTCGTAATGTTTAACTGCAGCATTACATGTGGTAAAACCGAATATTAAATTATTTGTATAATTTTAACTATTATTACCGTTTATAATTAGTAATTCGTGACTGTCTTTCAATTAATTCAATTAAGTAACAGGATGTGTAGAAATATGTAAGAATTAAAAAAAAAGGTATCGTATTTAGATCATTAGACACTCACCTCACAAAACCCTCCTGAAGTTTTCCCGCCGGCTCTCCTAGACAGATCCACATGAGCCGCTGTATGTACGGCCAACTCTTTGGGATTCATGATGAACCTTCGAGACCCTGGTGTTTCTTCGTTTTCGTCTGAGTACACCAGTTCTTTACAGCTCACTTCCTGTTCCTGAAGTTTTGTACTTAATTTATATTGAAAGCAATGACATTATGATGATTATCAACTTTTTTACTGTTTCATGGTTGGACACGGTGCTCAGGTCAGAATGCAAAGGGTTAAGGCCACATTCCGCCACGTTAGGCCAAGAACGGGTTAGTAGAATTTACTCAACTTAGAGATCTTTATAAAAAACTCCAAGGTATGTAGGTTTGCTCAAGATGCTGAATGATATGATCTCAAAAAATGAAATTATACCATAGAAGTAAACATATGTTTTATTTTGGTTTAGTTATTAGTCAGTTGGGTTAGTTATTAGTTAATTGGGCTAGTTATTTTGGGTTTGGGGTAGTTAAATATATTTTGTGTTGTTTAAAGCTCTGTAATCTAGTATTAGAAATAGATTTTAACGTAAATACATTTTAATAGAAATACATTTTAGTACATTTTACTCGTTAAGAACAAAAATAAATTTCCCGCTTTGCCACATAATCATCTAGTACCAACATAATGTTATCTATATTCATATAGTGTTTATACATATATCTATGTACCTACACTAATTTTTTGAATGGACACCATCTTAATGTCCACAGTTTTCGCAAATGAGTAGCTATGAATATTTTACATAGGTACATATCTTCAAGTCAGGGCCCTTACGGGGAAGGCAGAGAGCACAGATGTCAAATATATCTATTCTTATAAACCTGCCGCACTTCGTCCACAATATTTTAAGCACATGAAAAGATAATTGAAACTATTTCTTTCCCGTCTCAATTAGAACTTACAATACAGATCTGACTGATAGTGTCGGAGTCTACGCCATCTTTAGCGCATATCATGGTGTCGTCAATGATGTAGTGGTAGCGTTCCGGCCAACGCTTCTTACAGTTCTTCTTTGATATGAGAACTACCTCTGTCTCGAGCAGTTCGGGCGAGTTCACTGTGGCTCTCCCGAACACCTGAAGAATCGCTTAATATTTGGATATCGTCCTTTAAAATTTCCAACTATGGCGTACTTTAAGTAAATGTAGATTCGTTATCTACTTGTTCGGGAGTATATTAACCTAAAGTAATGAACCGAAAGTAATCAATGTTAAGTAAATAAATATCAATCTAAAGTAATCAACCTTAAATGATTAGTTGGATCATACACATTCTTTATTCAATTGTCAGTTTTGCAGTTGTCTCTCATATTAGTGCTTCTAACAAATTGTAAGAGTGATATTATAGGTTACTGATATCATTTCGTATTAGGGTTGAGTAAGAAAACATTCCGCAACCCCGTGCCGGGATACAGGGTGTCGTAAGAGGCAACTACTCGACGCTGGCAGATGGTGGTGTTGCGCGATCTGCCTACGCATAGTTAAATACCCTGGCCGCCTATGAGCAGCAGCGTAGGCGGTGCGAGAAACGGTGCTCTGAAATCCCCAACTCCCATGCCCACCGTGGGCATCATGGGCGAACCTCAGAGGAGACCTATGTCTAGCATTGGACTGTAATAGGCTGATGACAATGATTATATTATAGGTTGGTAGTGAGGAAGAGGTCAGGAGTGAGGATAATGAGGTATATTCCTCACTTACATCTCCGAAGTTGCTAGTGGAACCCCACCCGGCAATGACGCCAACAGTTCCAGACTTTTCCAAATCGGCGCTGTGGTTGTTATACCCTATCTTCTTTGGAATGAAGTCGCAGCCACGCACGCGCTTCTCAAAGTTAAAGTTATCTTCCACTTTGACGACAGCAATGTCGTTTATCATCCAACGGATGTTGTCGAAGTCATTGCCATCGTAGACGTAATCTTTCGAATTGGACATTCAAAAATGTTATTCAATCATCAGGTACCTAATCGATTAATCGATTAATGATTAAAACACATAATCAGTGAACCGTCACATAACAAATGTTTATAAAATTGCATCATCGCGTGTAAATACTGTATTTTGCAAAGATAGGTACATACTTTGCGTATATTTCTAATCGGTATTCAATGCTTCTGCTACTAAAAATATCTTTGTTTACAACAATTCACAAACCTTTAGATAGGCTTTCGAAGCCAATACCAAAGTTCTGAATATCTTTAGAAATACAACCAAATTCTACCTAATAACACCAGCCTGTAAATAGTACTGTGTATCTAGTATGTCGATAATTTATCTAGATTAATTTTCTCTTTTTGTTTTTGTTCTTTCTCACCTATTAGTCTTTTAGGTGAACAAACTTGTCTGCAAAGTAGGTACTCATACGTTTATGTATAATGTCGGTAACCCAATGTCTTCAGGGTAATTGTGATTTCATTGTCATACCGTCAAAAGGTGCCGTATGAATATACAAGAGTGTTCGTAACTTACTCAGGCGCTTCATAAAATCTACTTACTTTTTGGTACACATTTCCAAACAGCTCTCTTTGCTCCGTTTGTGATGCATTCGTCATTTGCGCCCGGTGGAATCCATCTGAATTAATACATAAATTGAGTCTAATACTATATAAATAAATGTACCTATCGTGTAAGAGAGGATACGTAACAACACGCCTGTAATCCCGAAGAGGTAGGCGGAGAAATGTACACTCCCACGTTTCACCAGTTACGTTTACGTTCCAATATAGATGAGCCTATTGCCATACACCGGGCACATTTCCAAACTCCGGGCTAATAGTAAAAAATTTAAATTAAAAAACACCAGTAGTGCCCGACCTAGGATTGGAACCGAGGAACTCCCGAACACGCAAAGAGGCAGCATTAAATTAATTACTTTTCTATTAATTTAATTAAGGTGCATTTAATTGGACATTTGATTTCATTGATATCAATAGCAAATGTTTCCTTTTTTGTGAGGACTAAAATACAACACCATATGTTTTAGTACGTCTAATTCATCTTACTTTTAACAACATTTACCGATGAGTTCCAGATACAACGTAGAAGTGTTTAGCGTCTTCAATGCAAGCTGCGGAAGTCAGAACATACTGCTCGTCTATGATCACTCCTCCGCATAGCCAGTTAGGATCCTTCATTTGCGTCTCATTTAACGCTGGTCTGAGATAAACCTGAAGAAGGACACATCGTAGTTGAAAACTATAAGAATATTTTCACTAATACTTGTTTTAATAATTTTTAAAAAGCTATTAATACATCTAACTGTTATTAACTAATTAATTGATGGGGAAGTGCAAGTACCAAAGCAGTAGGTACCTATATGATTATGGCATCGGTAATAACAAAGACTCGGGAAATGCTGAAATGCCAATGAGGAATGGTGCACGCAACAACTGAAACATACTTAATAATCAAGACTACGTTGATTTTTTACACAATTATTTTAGAAATGAACTAGGATACAAAACTGTTTCATTTAGCTATCTCGTTTTTCACTATCATTGAAGCGAAATAACAGTGTTGTTAATGTGTAATGTGGCTTTTATAAGTTAAGCGCAAATTAATGTTTCAGTTATTTTTCTTACCATGTAGGGGCTCGTATCGACAATTGACTTTCCTCTTAGTATTCTCCTTGTTGCGTTTGTTTTAGGATGTTCCAAAGATTGTTCGATAGATTGGGAATATACTGCATTAGAACATTTTAAATAAAAAACTAGTACATCAGAATTTAATTGGATTCATTACTATTGTTATTATTAACATTATCATTATGGTGAAACGTGGTAGTGTATTACACTCTACTTTACCTATCCCTTCGGAGATTACAGGCGTAATGTTACTTTTTTTGTTAACAGCAACACTTAGGCATACAATTAAGTATAAAGAAATATGTAATAAATGCTCAAAATATAAGTACACATGAAAGTGATAAGAGCTAACAAAATATATAAACGTATTCTTACCTAAAATAAAATAGCTTAAATCAAAAATAAAACTTATAATTAAGAATGTTTTCTGATTTAAAAAAGGCATCTTGAAAAGTCATGTAAAATTAAATAAATGCGCATTGCCGTTAGTAATTTTCCGTTTGAATGAATTGCGATTGTATACGTTATGTGCGTACCGAGCTCGGACCTAGGAATATTCTATTAAAAGTTGGAAAATGTAATCATGATAAGATGTGTAATAAAATGCTTGCGTTTTGTTGCTACAAACATTTTACGCACGTTGGTAGCATTTTCCCTTTTGTACGTTAATACATTACAAAAGTGTTCTGAATATTTATTTCAAAAATACATGAAATTATCTTAATTATTGCTACAATACTCACCTGATTGACTTATTAAAATAATTTTTACATACATCCATATTTGCTTTTCTTGAATTACCTTAAATGAGGTAGGCAGAGAGCACCGAGGGTCGAATGTCTCTATTCTTACAGATGCCGTGTTTTTTTTACGAGTACGTCCATTACTCTCTCACTACTCATTCATAGATCTAGGACGGTTAATAATTTTTACATTACACTGTATTTGACTAGAGCAAATTGTATGTGGTTCATGACTCACAAGTACTTTTATTACAATCACATAATCTGTACTTTGGTCATGAAGTTAAAGTTAACTAAAAGCAAATATTCCCTTACTTTACAGGAGATTACAAGATGGCGCTACATTTACTTAACAGAAAAACTCATATAGTTCTTACTATTCATCGCTAGATGTCACGAGCACAAACTAAAATAATTGTTTATTGAACAAAAGATGGCAGCACAAGCGAACCAAAAGTAAGCCTCAGTATAATTATATTTTTATGTTATTTATTTATAGTTAATAAGATTAATACTAGTATGCAGTTTTCATGAAACCTTCAAAGCCACTTCAGATTCAAGTCAACTTTTGTTTTGTCTGTCCTCCTGTATTTTTTTCAGTCAACTAGTAACGATAAGAGTAACTACGTGTCAACTATGTAGTAACAGTTTAGTTTAGCGTTAAGTAATAGTAATTTGGTGCCATGCCTGGTGGTTAGTAGTTTTTCAGATAGGATTTTTTTTCCGTTAAACAGCTGACGTATTAAATAGCAAAGATACGGGAAGGTTAGGCCATAAGCAAATCAATATAGGTACATGAAGTTTGTTTAAGTACAAGTATAAACATGTTCCATTATAAAATGTATTAAAGGAGATTAAATTAATCTGGGATTTTTTTAGGAACCTAATTGCTAATTAATAAGTACAACTCCAAGAGCCACAAAACAACGTTTTTGGAAGTTTTCTTTGATTGTTTGATTGTATGTTCGTTATTACGTAAAAACCGATGTACCGAATTTGATTAAATATTCTTACCTTGATATGTGGAATCTATCTGATGGGTCCAAGAGGACCAAGAAATACATTCAAAGACATACTTACACTACACTCACAATATATTTATGATGACCTGATGTATATTCACAAAAATCTTAGTAAATTTAAGAAGAATAGTGATCTTCATCAATTAAATTTAAGAAATAATAATAAACTTGCAGTGCCCACTATTACGCTCCATAAAGTGTCTAACTCGTTTAGACGTCAAAGTATACGCTTTTATAACAAACTACCAAACGACACGGTAAATTTGTCAGTTTATAATTGAAGAAATTTGTTAAGCTTCGATTATGTCAAAAAGCCTATTAGGTACTCAATTGCAGATGACATACAAGTTAGACGTTTGGAGAGCTATACATGAGTTGCTATACTTAGTTCTAATGCTTAAAACTATAATGGTTAAGCACTAACCAAAAAATGACAACCGAACTGAGTTTCTTATTAGTTCTTCTCAGTTGTGGGCGCGGTCCGAACATACGTAAACTTACCTATAATTACGTTTGTAAGTGATTATTTATTATAGATCCTACGTAAATAAATGATTTTGACTTTGACTTTATAAATAACAACGTAGGTACAAAATTAGTATTTTCAAAACAGGAAAATCTCTCATTACAACAGGTGAGCGAATAATACCGCGGGGAAAAACTAATACCTGCACTATCTTTATTATACTTATCTATCTTACCGATATAGAGATTAGTGGTGAGCAAAGAAATACGTGTGTTTCTGAAACTCTCAACACTTACCTATGTACCTAAGTGTCGAGAGAACGTATACCTAATGAGAACGTACACCTAATGAGAACGTACACCTAATGAGAACGTATACCTATTGAGAACGTATACCTATGTAGGTATACGACACTCATATTTTCACATTAACCCTGAGTTAACGGGATGATAGTCCATTATTTTATTGTAATACTTATAATAAATACTTATATTATAAGATGTTAACTGGCAATATTTATTTTTATTAAACACAGGTAAATGCCGTCTTTCGTTCATCGTCATAGCATCTAACAAGTGGACGTCTTACTCCACGTCAGCCAAGCTGCGGTCTCCACACCAGAAATCGTTTAACTGAACGACTGTCGGTGCTTCGGCGGTAAATGGCCAGCTTACTGCCACTTCAGCTTACTGATGAATTGATTTGTATTTTGACTTTCGTTATTGAAATAAATAGATTAGAGGTACAAAGTTAAATTTCTATTCGATCTCCGGCTCGACTACTATTCCGTTTTTCTAACTTGTAATTAAACTCTGCGTTGTATCGTTACTTGTGCTGTCATTCCAAAAAAAATGCCACTTTGTTACTATTCTATGACAGTACTAAGAAGATGGGAGGGGACTTAGTCTCGTTTAGTCACTGGTATTTGCAGATAACTGGCTCTACTATCTAATGGAACTGTAAATTTTCAAGAGACTTGTTATACACGTATTGTTAACGGTACATTAAGTTGGACTGCCTCGTTGGTCGTGTTGGTTGCAAGTGCGACTGCCGATCGGGAGGTCCCGGGTTCGATCCCCGGG
>DWDU01001117.1:0-15577 GCA_018245575.1 Jemadia suekentonmiller
GATGCATGGCAATAGACTCACCACCTATTCCATAGTGGGACGTAAACGTAACTGGTGAAACGTGGGAGTGTTCTACATTACTCTGCCTACATCATCGGGGATTACAGGCGTGACGTTACGTTATAAATTATATCTGTGTGTAATATCTATGAATTTATACGACTGTGTATAATTTAAACCGTTAATGATTTATGGACTCTTCAACTATGGAACGCAGATCAAAAATAAATGTTATGGATAACCTTATTTTATTACTATTGTTCAAAATACTGGAATGGGATTAGTGACAGCGATAAAAAATTAAAACAAAAAACTGATCGATTCCAACGTCGTCATGTCGTAACGCTTTTTTTTATTGCTGGAACGAAACTTTTATCACAGCCAACGTACCAACACTGTTTGATCCGTAACCAACGTTTTTTCGTAACGAACGAGTTGACGAAAATAAACAGCATCATGTTGGAAAATCAAAACAGTACTGTACAACATATTACACAATAAGATGGGTTTCGATTATGGATATTAAACTCGTTTTATATATCGGAAGTAGATTATCATTTAAACTATAAAAAATATAAAAGATAAACGTTTTAACTAGTAGGTTGTCTTTTAAACCGACCATCGGATTATTGTAATAAAACGAACTGAATTGATAAATCATTCATGTGATTTATTTTATTAGTTTTGTATTCTGATTTTAGTATTCAATTTTAGTAGTCAATGTGCTAGAATCAGCTTTAAGTCAACCAGAAGGATTTTTTTTTTTAATTTTAAATGTAATGAAAATACACGAAGGAAATAGAACAAAAATCCACACCACACCACAGACAAAATGAAAATTCCGTATTATGTATCCTACAAAGTGTTGCTAGTTTAAATAACACTACATAAACCTGTGGCAACTATAATCTACAGCTGCTCTATATTGTCTATGAATACCGGTAAGCGTTAACAGAGATTACGAGCGCTAAACCTCTCGCTCAGAAAGCATTGTCCCGAGGCGTTATGAGAACCACGATCACACTGATACGGCATTGTTGTACAGAAGTACAGTTTCAACGTTTCATAAGACTAATTTGGATCATAAATCCTCCGTCTTTATCAATCATCATTTGTGACGGGCTTGTTTTAATTACACTGATAGTTTGAAACTTCATTATTAATTGTTGTTGTATCGCTTTATTCTCTGGCTGTCACTCTCTCCTCCTTCTACGCTTGTCTATGGTTGCACTAGCGGTTGACAGCGAATGTCAATTTTAGCAGGTAAGACTTGTGTAAATAAATTGATGTGATAAGTGCTGTCTACGACAAAATACTTTTTTGGTGTTCAAGAAGCTCGTTAGGCCTGTATGGAAAAAAATATTGGCACTCGGTGCTCTGTACTTACCCTGTGAAAACTATTATGACGATAATATCGATATATGAAATATGTCTTACCGTTATTATCATAATCATAATATCATAGTAACAGTAACATATATTTGTAATTTTAAAGGTGATCATAATACCTAAGCCCATAGCATTAATAGAACTATATCCAAACTATTAAAGTACTTTATATGACATGCGTGATACTTAACATATGTAACATATTATATAATTATATATAAGAAACTATATTATGTCTAGAAACACTTTACATGGTAAATATTATATCGCTATACTTCTTTGATAGAACTAGATATAAAGGCGGTTAAGACATCGCTCAGTGCTTGGCTAATTGACCCTCAACTCTTTTGTTAAGTCTTCTCTAAACTTCCCACGGTTCAACAATCATATTTGACAAATGCCGGTATATCGATTAACTAGCGTCAGAATCATTAAATAAATAATATACAGTTTATCTACCGCATTTTTTAAAGGTTTACGAACATCTTGTAAAAACACATCCAAAATATTTTTTATGTAAATTAAAATTAAGATTTATTTTGTTATAGATACTTGTTTAATACATGTCTGTAATTTCGCATTATTGTACCATGAATTTTATTAGTAGAATGAAAAAAAAAGAACAACTTCAAGAAATAGCGGGAACGGAACGTCAGGCGGTCGCTTAGAATGAAATTCGCGCCATTTTTTTTGTCAAAGTGCATTTTCTCGTGTGACCTTCCGTCGAGCTTCCGAACGCATTTGTTTTTTTTTCTGTAAAACGAGTGGCGAGGACAGAAATATTTCCCACGGCAAACAAGTGTCATGGGAACAAAACTGTAGTGTTACCCTGTTGTCAACCACTGACTTAACTTAGAACGGATACACTTATAACAAATTTATGTAAGTACTCCTACCAGTTCTATTATTACACCTGTAATGTTACAATTTGGTTGGACTATTAAAAAACAAGATGAAAATTAGCTAACATCAAAGTGAATCAAAGGAGGTTACACTTTATTTAAAACTCGTTATTTTGTATTAATGTGTATTTTGTATGCATAAGTTAAGTCAAACATTACATTACTAGGAATTAATACATATTTGACGCAGTAAATGCGCTCTTGTCATTTTTGTGTTAAACCTACCTAAACATTAGTACTAAACGCTTAAAAAACCATGTTTCTCTGCCAAGCCGCTGACATTGTGGCAAAGTTTTTTTTTATAAAACGTTTACTAAAACCGCAGCTAATACGCAAGAGTCAGTGGGGAAATAATAAGGCGGGAAGGGGGCAGAGAGGGGAGAAGTCATTCACCGCTTTTCATCAAACTAAATTTACACGACTCAGAAGCATTTAGTAAAAATATTTATTTTATTATAACATTATATGCTCTTCGGTTCTATAAATTAAATCACGTAGGTATACGCTCAATACCCATACATTATATATTAATATCATATCATGAGTTACGATCGATGATCACTGGTAGTCTATATATTACTAACATATACAGGAGTGATGCTATTTGGACCGTAATCGTGTCACAATAGGTACATTTCAGATCTGCATATATGTACCTATCGCAAATAATGGGCATGATTTCAAGGCACTTCGCACAGAGAAAAGACGTTTTTTTAGCAATAAAATTGTAACAAAATCTCTTACGTTTGTTTACATAAACTTGAGATAATACTTAAATTACAATAATGTGTACACATAATATAAACATCGACATTAATATTGGTATTCCGCCCAGGGCAACGTACAAGTTTTCGTCCGAAACTTTTTTGGCAGCAAGCTTAAGCCCGGCACCTATACAGATCTTACTTTAATTTGAATTCGACGCGTATTGTCCGCTACGTCTCACACAACACATTTCAAAAACAATTAGACAACTATTGTATCGCAATGCAGCTAACGTCGGGCAATACACAAAAGTTGATTGGCAATCTTCTAACACCGCTCCCGTGCACAAAGGCTCAATAAAAACTCAGTTTCAATCCGCTTGTAACTCTGTTTGATTATGATTATATGTTGCTTATTAAGCCAATTATGAGCTGAGATGGACAGATAAAATCTATTGTGAGGCTCTATTAACATAGAGTTACTGTCAGCCGTTTAGTTCAGACGTGGGAATGCTCTACCTGCGGATACGAATATAGAGTACATATTCTCCTGTTAAATATTTCATCTCTGACAACCAATGCTGACCGATAAGAGTGATATGATAATGTGAATTTCTCTATTTGGAACACATTGTTGCGATGTAAATCGTTTATTAGCCCAGAGCTCAAACGCTGGCGCATGCTCGACCGTGTGACGCCCGAAAAGCTTAGTCGTGCGTCCTTAATGACAGAAAATGTGCGCCACCGCGGGCACTCGCGTAATGAATATTTAATTGCGTGGAAATATTTTGAGAACGCCACAAAAGTGACTCGTCTAGCTTTGTTAGCCAATAATTACGGCCGCGATTGCCGCCGCGTGGTTATGTGTTGTATTGTCAGCGTTGAGTTTGTGGCGCGTTGGGAGCGGGTGAGGTCGTGTTGAGATATCTTTAATCCGAGACTTTGAAAAGTGAAGTGTTTTTATAATAGATTTTTCGTTTTTCGATTTATGTTCAAAATAAAAAAAATAAAAACATTAATAACTGGAGCGACTAACATTATTATTTTCCTTTCCTATTACTTATTGTAGACCTTCTAGACTTTTTTATAAAACCATTCTTGGTCGTCAAGTTACCATTTCCAGTAAGACTATAGTTCGCCGCTTACCTGCTCACGAGGGAACACGTAACTAAACATGGGGACAATAAATTTCTCAGTAATATCCGAGACGTAGGATAATTGCCTATTCAACTCCTCGGGTCTTCTTTGCTCACAGCCACGACAAATAACACTGATATAAATTTGTTGCATTCTCAGTTTAGCGTAAATAATTTTACCTATGAAAATTTATTTTAAAAATAAAAATCTGTAAAACAATTTGGTATTACCTACCATGTTGTTTGGTATTCTACACATAACCAGACAAATAAATTCTTCAGTACTATTACTTAAAATTCACAATCGCCAAAAATTTTGTTACAAAATAAAATTGAATTTGATTTACACAACATTCCTAAATAATTTTCAAAATGTACCTTATACATTTATTTTTCCAGCAATCACGTCATCCGGGACTATCATAAAAATCATTAACAAAATGATATGTACGTAGTCTATGCGCTATGTCAATTTTTTGTCTGTACATAAACGTGGGAAGCAGATGCGCCTACCAGTCTGTCATTTCACTAACGGTACTCCGATGGATTGTATGACGATGCATGATTCTATTATAATTGAGGCGGCCTATAGCTATAATTTTCTTAGCTGGACTGTGATGGTGTACATTTTCTATTGAATATTAAGTTTTTGATCTTAAATCACAGTAAATTATTCACTGTATGATTCTAACGGAAGAAACTTTTATTACTTAATACATTCGTTCTCAAATGGGTAAAGTACAAACATACAAGTCACCTAAAATTTAGTCAATCTGTATAGACCATAGACTAACCATAGAGTTTAATTGTATTATTTTTAAATCCTCACATTCATAGACCTACACTACAACTTCGTTACCATAGACAAGGACTTTGTATCGGTGTTTGTACGTTTTAGGTTTTAAATAACACTAGAATCTAAAACGCGGTTAATCGCACATGCGTGTTACAACGTGCTTAGTGCTAAGTTTGAAAGTCTCACGCGTCTGTGTTTATCACCTTTGTGTCTGTGTCTATCACCTTTGTGTCTGTGTCTGTCACCTTTGTGTTTGTGTCTATCACATGTCAGACTTATTCACAACACAGCAGTATTTTAACGGTAATGATTTCGAAAGTACCATCACATTTTAGTTTTGTTTTGTGTCATTATTATGAATTAGCGTCATTATTTATATGTTACATAAAAGGTGAAAGATGAACTAAAATTATAATCATTTATGTGTGATTTTTATGAAGTAAGATATTTCCCTTCTGCCGAATTTCATATATTATGTAATACATTCTAGTTAACTGTTCTTTAAGTATGAGTTTCAAGCATAAGTTTTTCAAGTATGGAATACCTATATCATTCGATTTCGCTATAAACGGTTAAGTCTATTACTAATTCGTAACAGTACAATTGTTAGAATTAGTTTTCTCAAGGCATTACTATCCGTATAGAGGTAATCTATACAGAACTATGACAAATCACGTTTTATACTAAGTATTACAAGACTCTCCTTGAATCTAGTATACCTAGGGTTGGCATTTGGGATCGAGTAATTTTCTTTAAAATATTTCATTAATATTACATAATCACTAATATTATTATATCATCATGACAAATCCCCAGCAGGTATAGACAAACCAACGAGTACCAATAAATATCATCAAAGACCTTACGTGCTTATTTACTCAGCTCCACAGTTAGTTGTAGTTTCACGTTAAACAAGAATTTTCCTATCAACTTAACTGTTATGCAAACGCGACGCATTAGTATTAATTGACTGAGATGTAGGTTAGTGTATTCAGTACAAGCCGTATTCAAAGCTGATTTCGTCTCAACAGGAATAGCACATTCGAAATTGGTTAGTTTTAAAAATCATTCAAACATGCAAACGAGTCAGTACAAGCGTTACATCACCACGATGTCTGACGTGAAATATATATTGAGACTCAGAACACTAATTCCTACAATAAATCTCTCACTAAATATTTTATAATGATACATTAACTATAACACATTGGGTCGTATCAATAGAAATTACTTGTAGTAATAGCTTAGTGGTCTTGAATCCACGTTCCCTATCCAGTGGCTTAGAATTAAAAAGGGTATTTTAAACCGATGAATTTACACAATTGTGTTTGTCAAGGCTAAAAGTCACTTGCTGTTAAGGAAAACATTGTAAGGTAACACTCTAGAGTTTACCTTGATGCTCTTAAAGGCGTGTGCGAACTCTGTTAATCAGTACTAGGCCAGCGTGGCACGCTAAAACGTCAAAAGTAACCCAATACGCGTAATAATTAAATCATTAGTCCTAACATTCATTCCGAAAATCGACCTATTTCTGACAATAAAACGATATAAGCACTCCCAAAAAAATACTGATTAATGTTACTTGTTTTGACAAAATTTAAGAGAGCTATAATTTTTATTACAATTTTAAATATCGTCTTTCAAAGTAGCTTTATACATACTCGTATATTGTAACAACCCTGTATTTAAGTCGCAACTAGGTAACAGGAACTATGTAACTTATTATGAATGTTGAAAGTTAGCACAAAGGGCAAATGCATTGGATATTGGATCGAGTGATTGTGTATAAACTTTCAAAGTTAATGTAAACTTTGTCCATACATAACTGTAATGTACATACAGTTCAGCAATAATGCATAAAAATATATTGTTGAATATTTCATGTCTATGCATTGTTTGTCTTTTATCTACAATGTAAGGAACTTCAACAAAGCATATATGTATTCAATGTTAGAAAATAGAAGACATTCAATTATGTAAATTGCTTGCAAATACCATATATATACCTACTCTTTAAATATTAAGAGGAGTCATGAATGTGGCAGAATTACGGCAGGTCTGTAAGGATAGAGATATACAGGATTCAGTGCTCTCTGCCTACCTTGTAAGGGAATTGGCATCACAACATCATAAAAATAAAAATAATGCTTGTAAATTTATGGAGTTGGACTTGTTAAAATCTCTCAGAGTAAAATAATTACTAACGATGAAGATAACTGACTCACGCATTGACATGTTACAATATCTATGTATATTTCAATTGTGTACGCCTTGTTCATCACGCCTATAATCCTCAAAGAGGTAGATAGAGGAGTGTGGCACACTCCCACGTTGCACCAGTTACGTTTACGTCCAACTACAGAATGATGTTGAGTCTATTCCCATACACCATGTTCAGACTCAGACACACTATTAGAAAAAATAAGTTAGAAAAATCCAATAGTTTGTGATATTCTTCATAAACAATCATTTAAACTTTGTCTACGATACGTGCATCGGGCATTACATGAGACACAGACGACAAAACGTTCGCAGTGGTTGCAGTAAAACGACACCTGTTCGGGGTCGAACTAAAGTATTGTATAACGTGCGAGCTGTAAAGTTTCCGTCCGGTCACAGTCAAGGCTGACCGCGGCGAGGCGAATTCATTTGTCGTATACAATTCAGTTATAATATTGTTTTATATAAATAATGTCGTCAGTTAGTACTTTAAGTGCACATTGAGCATTTATGTTCCTGTAAGTATTTAACCTGTCAACCCACTTAGCCAGTATAGTACATTATGGTCTTGATAGTAGGTATTCATTGTACGAGGAGAATTGAGTAGGGCGATGGAATGATAAAAAACGGTTTGTAATGATTGATATGAGGTTGATAAGGATGATGGCGGTGAAGATAATGATGAACAAAGACCCAAAACCGTTTCCCTGTTTCCCTGTTGAAAATTATTTTTTATTATTTCAAAAGTAAATACTAGCTACCGAAGTCTTGTGTAACAAGTTTAGGATATATGAAAATTTCACTGGTATATATGAAGTTCTTATTATCTTGTTTTACTTAGTGACAGGTCGGTTTTTTCGAATTGTGATCGATTGTGTAAAAGTTAGATTGAACGGAATTATGTAACGTAACGTAAAATCACGCTTGTAATCCCCGAGGAGGTAGGCAGAGTGTAGTCTACGCTCCCATTTTACCAATTACGTTTACGTCTTGCCATGGACTCCAGACTTCGAGCCAATACCAGAAATTAAAACTAGAAAATACAAGTTATAAAAATCCGATAGTACCTACTGGAACTGTGAATCGAACTCAGGCCCTCACCATTGACACGATTCAAAAATTAAAACTTGCATTCTTAGGCATATCTCATTAATCTACACACTGTGGATTATTTCTAAGGTTTTTCTCTCATGTAATCCGCAACGTATTTACATAAAAAAGCAAATCCACATCTACCAATGATCGTAAAACACTAAGAGAAATGGGAATGCAACACTGATAATAACGAGTTTATTTTATCAATTTCAGCATCCGTTTCATATAGATAATGAGAAATAAAAATGAGATACACAAGTGCTGTATACAGAGGACGTAGCGAAGCGTACGCCAAAGACATTAGCCCGCGCTTCTGTTAAATGAGTCGGTCGATAAAAGCGTAATAACCACTATCTCGCCACTAAATCACTATCTTGCCACGATCGAACCCTTAAAACCTTTAATAGCCATCATCGGTAAATGTCAAATGCACTGGATGGTGCATCCACGTTTCCAATTTGTTCCGGACATCACACATAATTGATTGGCAAATTTTATCGCCAATAAATATTCACTGAAAATGATATTACGTAACAGGATCACGTTAATATCCTTGAACATTATTCTTAAGTGAAACATTTTTAAGTTAAACAACGTATTTGTTAACGCAAGGAGCAAATTTCAGAACCCAGTCGAAAATACTTTTGAATAGGATTCCATATTCGTTTTTATACTTTGATCTCGTGTCGCAGACGACGCCGAAACCGGAATGATAAATGAAGCGAGTGAGGAATGTAGACGCATGTCAGGTATGTAAGGAAAGATATATTTAGCATATGGTGCTGTCTGTCTGGTCCGCAAGGGTCCTGGCGTTAAGATATGATCATTATTATAACATGATATAGCCTCGTATAATACATATTAAGTACACTGTATATTCAAATGAATTGTTCCCGAAAAGGGTTCTTTAGTTTTGTAATTCTACCCACATATAATCGTAGGTACAACAATGTTGCTGAACAGAACCCCTTCTTTTCCGTTAGGCGACCTTGGAACAAATTCAAATCGCAATCCACGTACACATTTGCAAAAGCGTTCTTATGAATACATGAACCCTTCTTATATTTCTTTTTGGCGGGAACCCCTGGACATAGTACACTATTAAAACTACGGATCATATTTTGCACGTGCTCCATAGGACGTTTCTAGCTTAAATCAGCACGATATTACATTTGTTTCCAACTCGTAATACTTGTAATATTCATTCGCTCTGGATTTAATCGATTTGTACGTGGATATTCATTATGTTCCCTTTCCTTTATAACCGTTAGGGCCTACTAGTGACGTTAAATATGAACTGATAATTAAACAATGTTTAAACGATTCACTTTTTAACCGTAACAACGTATTATTTATATGAAACTCTAATAGATTTTTATACATAATTCCGAACAGTACGTGGCTGTATGAGGTTATTCACACAGTAGTCATAACAGGCTTTAATCCAATATATTTATAAAATATTCATTTTATTTATTAAATAACCGGTATAAAATATAAGTATTAAAAAAATATTTATAGAAAAAATACACACTATATTTCCTCATGCCGTAAAGACATACCAGCTAAACCAAACTTTATTAGATTACTTTATACGGAATACGTAATATTTACAGAAAAAAATATATTCACTTTACCTATAACAAAATATAATAAATAGGTATAGTACGTCAATATTAAATTAGAATATCGTAACGCATTTCACAAAGTATAATAAAGTAAATTGGGATAAAAACGTTTATTTCACACATAAACCTGGTAACACCTTCAGTGAGGTCAGTTCGCGAATGTCCGTTGCGTTTTGCCTCCATATTGTCAGAGTCCACATCGAACGGCTCGTGAACTTAATGTGACGAGTTAACGACTTAACGTGTTTGAGAATTTAGAAGGGATGCAATAATTTATTGTAGCTGTAAGATTTAACGATGCAAATGTTAACACGATTTTGGATCACTAGATTTTGAGCAGTCAAGGACAAACTGACATAGCCAACGCGTAACGTGTTAAGCGATGATATATGAGCAGATGACCTTTGACGGTAAGAGCAGAGGCTCGAGCAAGTGTGTCATACCATAAAGTGACTTGAAGTAGGTAAGGTTCACTCCAAATGTTACTCAACTAACATTCTCATTTGCACTCACATCGAGTAAAGCAGTCTCCCTTCTCTTCTCAGTCTTTAGTTTCTTAAGACTATAATTCATTACTTTTTTAGTATTAATTCAAAATATACATCATTGAATTATATACTAGTCTAACTTATGTACGTATTTGTGAGTAGTTTACACCAAGTCCAAGGTTCGTCTTCATGAGCTCTCACCGATTACAGCGGAAACTAGTTTTAAGATTTCTTCCAAACATTAAAATATTAATAATACATGTATGTAGTAATAGATAACATAACATTGTAGTTATAAGTATGAAAACGAATTCAGTAAAAGATTATCGCAATTTCATAATTATCGAATTTGCAAACGATCTTATAAACACTCTTTTTACTCCAAGATAGCCAAAAGTCTAATCTGAAGGGCAGTTTCTACCTCATATACGTAATATTAATTTTATTAGAATCAGAATTGGAATTGGTTCACAGAAAGATTAAACTGAAAGGCGCGTTTACAATACGTGAAAGGGAAAGATTTGTTTAATATAAGTATCTATTAGTGTTTGATAATATACCAGTATTATGCTTAGAATTTAGTGAGGTCTGTTTACTTTCTCCTTTAGACAGGAACATTTGCAATCATGGTGGTCGGCAATGGAACCTTGGACCCAGACATCTATCATCCACGTGATAACATACAAAGCTCCGCGAGATCGTTTTACGACTATATTGTAGTATTGTTTCGTATATTACAGGGACTTCACAGAAAACTTTATGAGTTTACATCATGACGATTGCTCAATATTCATTCTGTATCGCTATTAACTTGAAAAACATCTGCTCACATATGTATATGATAAGAGTAAATGCATTATATCCATATATAATATATATGTTTTTAATTAACAATTATCCTTTGATAGCAGAGCAAAAATCGGCGAAAATATACAATTAGCTAACAAATTATCTTGTTGTTCACGAATTTAGTATATTTATATATATATACATTGGTTTATAATGTCAGTTCAAATAAATTATGGTTTCCGTTTCGAGAATTCAAAATAACAATAGATATGTCGCCAACGAATGTAAATAAGTTAATACATGTTCAATGAACTTTCAACAATACCAGTGACGTGAGACCGCTTCGGAGCCAGAAAAAGCAGTAATGTTACCTGCGAAAGCGGACCAAACAATCCGACAAGGAAATGATAACCCATCGCTCAACAATCATCACACGGACAAAAGGGCCGAAACAGTTAGAACTTAGCTATGGACGATCCAACGGCCGTGTCATTACGACGCTACCATTTAAATTAGACCCCACCCGCCCCTCTTAATAGAACACCGAAAGGAATCGTACAGTAAAGGCGGTGTCTTTTCAGGGTTCTACGCGAGGTGGCCGCGGACCCCGAGTCGCAGCGTTCTGCAGTGGACGAGTAGTTTCTCCCAATTACACCGGCTCTAGCCGGCGATTGGCCGCGCCACGAAGAATCCGGCCTGTCGTGACTGTGATAAAAAAAAACTGACGCAAATTGCCGATACGCCTCGTGCACACAATTTCATGCTCCAACTTTATAGAACAGTCTAGGTTCGTCATATTTCAACGGGCGGTACGAGCACACGGAACGTGCTGGACATTAGAAATTAGAAAATGGTCGTAGCCGAAAAATCTGCAGCGATCGTATTAATTAACGGCGATTGGGAAGTGATGCTAATGGTTATTTAATGCGTCGTAACGTCCGACTCATCCACTCGTGCGCTGGCCGGCTTTATTCAATTGTATTGTTCTAATTGGCGTTTTTGTCGACATTTATCATTGGCGTGGCGCGGCCCGGCGTCCGTTAAGGCATTACGGCGCTGGCAGCGAGCGTGGTACATTTGTCTCGTTGAAAGGTTACGAGAACGGATCTCGATGGCTGCAGCCACTCGGTGCCCGCTCCGCCTCTTGTGTCAGTTCCCACCTTCAACGACTACCTATCTGTCGGCCCATCAGCTCGAGAAATTATATTTTTTTCGTTTCATTAATATATTGCGAATTATTTAAGTCACAATCAAAGATATTCAAACAATAACGAGGACTGTAATACATAAGCCACGTATCACCAGTTACGTTGTACATTCCACCTTGGTGATCAAGTTGCCGCACCATAGATTAAAATTACAGTTTGTGTTCGTCGGTGGTATAATAAGTCCCGGTTGATTATTTACACGAAACTGTAAAGTACAATGAGCGAAGCTTGTCGTCGACTCCCGAGTTATCGGCAGGCTAGGAACAAAGCGTACAGATCGACAAGTCATCGCATCGTACAGTTCGATTTGTCGCGGACTGTGATCGATTTTTTATACCCACGCCCGCATATTACCCTCTCCAGGGCTGACATAATACAGTTCAATGAATGTTTTCTCTCGTTTATATCGTGCATATACGAGCTTAACGACGCAAGTGAGCTTCAGGTTAGGGAAAGGTACAAAATGTTAGACCGTACATAAATTAGAATGAGACACCTCATAAATATTTGTATATTTTATACTATTTATAAATGAACATTAAATTTATGATGATATCAATACTATAAATAGGTTAAAAGTATTATTATCTGCAGTTACTCATAAATAAAAAAAATTGAATGCGCCTTTAAAATTTTGTGTCACAGGGGACATCTCACATTTATACTCCTATACAGAAGGTGGCTAAATTATTAGGGACACACACGTTTCTTTGTATGCTGAACTCCGAGTTATTGTTTTTATTGTATTAAATGTTATATTTATAATGTATTTTATATTAAACTGCGTATGTTTGAGAAACTAAAACAATAACTAAGATAATAAAAGATATATTTATTTAACGTAAAAGAAAGAATGCCAGTGAGACAAAAACTTCACCGTTATATTTTAATACTTCAGCAAGCAAAAAGCAAATCTTAACATGTATTAGTCAGAATCCAGAATTTTGTCCTGTAAACAATTTGGTTACACCACATTACGATTGCCACGTAATAGAGCAGTTCGGACAGCCCTACCGGGACTAGTGTTGTCCGGTCGCCTGATGTCGATGCTTATCTCCGGCCGATTCGTTCCGGCGGGGACGCGGCGCGTGACGCCCGTCGATTAGAAATCTCGTCTCGGATGCCGCAATCCGACGTGCTGGCGATTGGCGGTCTCTATTAGCCACCAAACGGACGAAATAAAAAACGAACCGCCCGAGTAATAGAACAAAAGTGATACCGCGAACGATATGAATCCGAACGGTGTTCAACTAAAACAAGCATTGATAAAACAAATAAAATCAACAGTAAATCGTTTATTATGTCACGTCTGTGAGAATTTATATATATGGCATTGAATGCCGACCCTGTAAGACTCCTGGTGGTTTAATAATAAAAATATTAACTATAAGATATTTAGCACTTGGTGCTCTCTGTCTACCCCGTAGGAGACCCGGCGTGATTATATGTATGTATGTATTAACTATAAGAATTCCTAAATACGTATTAACCTACCTGTTTTCGCCCTTCACAAGCAGACACGGTTCTTTCTTTAATTACAAAACATTCGCCACTACAATTTTATTATATAATCATAACCATTGAATAATTCTCTGACATATATTGATATAACTGACATATGGTTGTATATTACTAGTGGTTAAGGATTCCATAACCATATAACCACTAAGCGGGGTCCGTTCAAATAGAGTAGTTGGTTAAGCAACCGCGTTCGATAGGTAAATATAGTTGCAATAATAATAAGGGAAGTCACGTAAATGTGACCAAATAAGGCCATTATAGATGCAATATATCTTATTATTTATTGTATCTCTGCTCCGATCGCATGTAGCACCGGGCCTTAAACTCGATCGTTGAATCAACTGTTCTATTTTTAAACTATGTCTTCCTTTATTCGTTGTTTTTTTCGCAGATGTAATCTAACCGCCAGTTACAATAAATCTCGCGATGCCAATTTAAGATGTTTGTTAAACTTTTACATCAAAGTTAGATAACGGTTGTATGGAAATAACATTTATAGCAGTGTATTATAAGCTAAATACTCTGTTAGACAGGAAGCAATCGAGGAGAACCCCCAGTTGAGGTTTTATTATTATAGGACCACACAGATGCAATTTACCGCTCGCTCCAACTGTACATTGCGTGATGTGATTAGCCATAAATACATGTCATTTGCGACAGTTAAAAATTGCTTTATCATCGAAAAATTGTATTCGTCTACAAAATTTTCTTTCACTGCCCGCTGCATAAATTGTTTCCATTACACCAAAACTAAATTAGACTATATATATTGCGCTAATAAACAGTTCTTTTATTTATTTATTGCAGACTCACCTGCTGTGATCAAATAATTCAGATCCTGGCTATTAGAGGAATTCAGAGGTATTTCAAACCGGCGTACATATATGAGTGATGAGAAATCTGTAAGTATACGAATATTGGTCGCTCGGTGCTTCCTGCCTAACCAATGAAAGACCCGGCGTGAAGATACGACAACAATATCGCCCTATCGCCTACGTACAATGATACGAAACTTTTTAACGTAACCCTCGGTAGGGACGCGTCGGTGACTGTCAAGTGAACGTATTCATGTCTCATTTGAGAACGGACACTAGGCAGTGTTTGAGTTGCAGTGGGCGATCAAATTTAGATACGCTAGTAACTTTTACAACTAAAAAAGCTTTCACTGAACCGTGTGAGATATTGAGGAGATCTCTCTACTATCAAACGCGTATTCATCGTTAATACATTCGTCTACGGATGTTTAAAAAAAAAATTCTGAAAAATGTTTGAGTTAATTGTATATATAATAATAATAGTTTTATGAGAACAATAAAAGTTACATTGTATTTATAGGTAAAAAAATGTTGGAACATTTGTAGAAAGACGCATGGAAAGAAGACTAAGACGTATAATAGTTACAAATGACGAAAACTGGGAGTCACTTCTTTGCCTATTCGTGCGCGGAAATACGGGCGTGATGACATGGTATAACAGAAACATGTTATATCCATAAAAAGAATATGCCGAGACCTCGCTGCAATCGGCGAGAGCTCATGAAGAAAGACCTTGTATAGGTCCGAAACTAGTCGGACCATCCCGAGAAAACATACGTGAGTCAAGCCGGCTTTATAAATTATAATACACCATACATACTCGTATAACACAACACTAAATAATAATAATAAATTAATCATATTTCATAGGTATCTTAAAAATACA
>DWDU01001118.1:0-15576 GCA_018245575.1 Jemadia suekentonmiller
ATTTATAATTTGGTATAATTTATGATTTTGAAATTGTTTGTTTTGTTATCGTTATCGTCTATACGTACGTAATAATCTTAATTATGTTAAAATTATTCAAAATTAAATTCGAAATTAAGGTTTCGTGTGTTTATAGTGAAATCTGAAACAACGCATGCATGCTTTGCGTTACCATTTTAGATTGATATAATAGGTACCTATAGATTGGAATTTCACCGTAGAGTTGTTATAAATTCTATTTTAATATGTAACCAAATATGTAGCTCAAAAGATATCTTAGTAATATTACTTGACATTTAATTTTTCGTTACTTTTTATTTATTTAAAAATAATCTCAGTAAAAACCTTGCGTGTAAAACCTTTTATAAGCTTACTGCAAATCACACAAAGTCTGTAAGAAACGCAATAAACTCGGAGAAAAAATACTTAATATTATTCAATTTATATTGTACTTATTCGAATTAGTGTATATAAATATATTTTCACTCAACTTATTTTAAGCCATATCGTGTTAATAAATAAATAATTCTTAAGCAACTTTAAAAGTACCAAATACACCCAATTAATACATTTAACGACCTATTACTTTACAAAATACCTACATATTAAATTAACTTAGCAGCTTAAGAAAACCTTTAATAACCAGATTTAACTGCAACAAACGTAAACCAGATCCAAGTAAATAATCGTAACTGTTCAAACGCGCGAGTGTTCTACACTCCTCTGCCTACCTCTACGGGGATAACAGGCGAGATGTTACATGACTGGCCCGTTGGTGCAATGGTTAGTGAACCTGACTGTTGCGCCCGGGATCGTGGGTTCGATTCCCACTCAGAATAAATATTTGTGTGATGAGCACGAGTATTTGTGCTGTGTCTGGGTGTAATAAAAATATTTATTTAAGTATATATTTATATGTATATATGTAGTTTATCAGCCGTCTGGTTACCATAACACAACCTCTCTTGACGATTAGTTTGGGATCAGATAGCCATGTGTGGAGATGTCCCAAGATATTTATTATATTATTTATTTATTTATGATCTAGTGATATAAATGAAAGACGATTAGAATATATATTTATGTTGTTACAGTAATTACATATTTGGGTAATTATATGTATATTAAAATAATTATACATTTGATTTTGTTAGCATGCATTTAAAAATATTTTTATGTTATTTTATTTATATAGAATTATCCCACGCTACTTCGGTTCTACGAGTACGTAGGGCGTGCGCAGGTAAATGCGAACTGAAATCAGATACGAAGCCCTTTCTGTTAGTTCACGATAGTAACTATAATTTATAAAATATTAAAGAAAGTGCTTTAATTCAAATTTATTAATCCACTTCCTTTTATATTAAGCCAGAAAGTTTCAGTGTGTCATTTATGACGACCAGAACGGAGTCGTAAAATGAAAAATCGTGCCCGCAGCCAAATGTTTGATTTATCGCATTGAGAGAGATCTAGCGCAATTAGAGCCGAGCTGCGGGCCACTGCGGGTTTGATTTACGATGATTCATAGTAATCATGGCCGGACAGCCTGTGATCCGTCGTCTGTTTCTCTATTTTATGACAGCGTATTGCGTGCGGTTAGACGCCATCTTGGATTGAGTTAGTTAGGAATTGTGGTTGGCTTTGTGACAATAATAATATGTTGTGCTGATGCGGAGACGAGGCCAACTTGTTCTGACAACTGTTTTAGTGTAGTGTGATGCTAAACCCTCCATTAAAAAATATATAAGCGAAAGTAATTGTGGTAAATGTAGCGCTACGATGCGCGGGTTGCATTTTGAAAAATATTATAACAACATGTTTTGGACCAAAATTTTATTACCGAGTCAAATAACATTTTGAATTGTTAATTTGATTATTTTATGGATTTGTTTAAACAACAGGACTATTGGTACTGGCTGAAAAATATTAACAAGCACATAAGTAGGTATACTCGTACTTACTGGGAGCCTTTCAAGGAAACTATATAAGCGGGTAATCGTCGTTAGTAGTCGCCGAACACTATGGCCGTTACCGCCAGCGCCTCGACGCAACCGAAAAGCTATAAACAGCGCACTAAAGGTGACACTTACACATAAAGAGATCGGCGTTACATGTGGCTGATAGCGCGTCATCGCCTGTCGTCACCTCGCCATAACCGATAAACAAATCGTCGACTCCACTCACTGGTCCCCTCTATCGTGACCGTAAAAACTTAACTATCCGGTAACACGAACACACCTCGACATAAATCACAACAACCGGTAACGTACTTATCGAAATGTGTACAACACGATCGCGCTTTATGAATTCTCTTCGTGCTCGCCCTCACAAGTCCTAGTCTTGACGCGCGAGAAGCACGCCACGGCCTCCACCGCCCCGCTGCCAACTTGTGACTATCACAAAACGAACGCAAACGACACGAATTGTTACATTCGAAAGCAAACTTAAACATATTTGACTTTCATTTCCCACAAAAATCAAAATATTGACCAGAAAGCCCACATTATGCTAATGTTACCCTTTGAAAATTTAACGACAGTAAAGATAATAAGAGCGATGATTCGAAGTTTATTGTCTCATTCGAACTTGTTTTTTTCTTGGTACGCGTCGAGCTATGACTAACAAAAGGAGTCGTAATTTACCTAATGCGGATCGACAATTTATGAAAAGGTTGCGCAAGTATTCAGTCCATTGTTGTGCAGCTACACTTTCGGTTTCAGCGTACTCATTTGCATAACAGGGTGCGCACAATACTCGGACACCCTTTCGTAAATCTCGTTTCACTTTTCAAAACCGCCTCATTGTTGACTTATCGTGCGAGTAATAAATAAATCAAGTCACATTTTACACGGTCCGGCGAATGTGGTATATGGTAACATTGTCGTTTGGTACATAAGTAGCTCCTCTGCGAGCTTTGTTTTATATCCAAGTACGCACAGTACTCGTATAACTATAGGTCGACTTAGAGCCTGGCGCGTTTTTAAGCTTATATGTGTATGTTTGAGTCTTTTAATATTTTGTAATACTGGCTTGTAACTGATAGAAATATTAATTTTTAGTTAGTTTTTATCTATTCACGCAAAATCGATCGAACGGATTTTGTAACTTAGCTTTTTAATAAAATCAAAACAGAACGCGGTTGCGATGTATTTATTCAGTGTAACTAATCTGATTTTAATTAAACAATTATCATAAACGTTGAACAAGCGGTCGCTGATGGTGGAATGGTTCAAATGAATGCCAATAGCACACGTCATTACCGCGTGTAATATGGTTTTACAACTTTAAGGCAATAAATAAATTGACTGCCGTTGGTATATTTTATTACGATTTAAAAGTCGATGACTGTTTCAAAACGAATAATTGATTTATGCCTGTTATTAACGTTAATTTGATACCGTGTTGAGTAATTATAATTTGTGTGCTATTACAATGAATCTATATGATATGGTATGATTTCAAACGTTTATTTAAAAATACAATGTACCTAAGATTGTTTTGTCGATTCATGAACTTGTTTTATGTATATCATCGGGTTCATATATCCGTGAAAGTCTTTTTTTATTGTGTTCCTACGGGTATGTATTTGAATATTTTTATTCTATCCACTTCAATGTGTCATCAGGAGACATTGGCGAATAGCTAGTACATACAATTCACTTGTACGGTCGCTTTCTATTTAGTATTTAATTTTTCTTTTAATTTACAGTAAAAGTTTCAATTCCGTGGTAGAGATTCGAATCCCGGATTTAGAGTAAGTAGTAAGCCGGATTAATAGTCACTAGACTATCACCGCGCAAGAACAGTTTAGGTTTAAATACCGCTATTTAATTTTCTCGCGACTAACCGCCTATATTACTTTACCATCGTTGTAAGTGCTATGGGCTGTAAGTCAATATAATAATATAATAGGTTAAGCACTGCGTGGCCTTGAGGGAAACCAAGCGGTTGGTGATTGTAAAGCTGGTGTTTTTCTATATACTTACCTACACAATTGGTTGTTTAAATCATTCTCTAGCCTCTAAATTTCTACTGATCATTCAACTTTCATGCTCATAAATATTAGAGTTATCTACAGTAGATTGGCTCTGTCACCATATGATAATTTATACATTTTCCATCATTCAAATGTTTTTAGTTCATCTCTAGTTTTATGCGTTCGTAAATGCTTTTCACGTTACTGAATAGAACTGCTTAAATTTATACATATATTACCCAATAAAACGCTTAAGACTCACGATGAGGAGCACACTAAACTCGAAATAAAATATAGAGCCATAATTAGTCGGTGAACCGTAATCGGAACCGAAAATAGGGGCTGTTTAGTAGTCCATCATATTCGTATGTTAATGATCGTAGTTTTCTACAAATGTTTTTAGTCTTTTAGTCGTTTTAACACGTGTTAATAACCAATAAAACGGTTTAGTGGTACATAAAAAGTTGGGATTTATAACGTATAACTTATGCATTATGATTGCTCGACGCGTGCCCAGTTTACAATGTGATTAAATCTAGGCATTCATTCTCCGGTTCAAGTTTCATTGAGTTTCAGTTGTTTGGTGTTCGCCATTATGTATACTAAGTGCGCGCGTTACGTGCGCTAATTCGTGGCGCGTTTCGAGACCCATCAAATTGTTTTAACGATAAATGTTGTCATAGTAAAATATCGTTCATTATTTTTTGTATTACAATACCTATATGTTCCTTAAACAAATTGAGCTGATATATAACTGATTATAAACTTCCTTTTACCTATATTGTTTTTCTAGGCGTTTGTTTTAAGTTTTCCGTAACCGTCTTCTTTATTAAGATCCAAATTAAACGGGTTATAACAAATAGTTTTATGTTAGTTATAACAAACTTGCACAAATTGAGGTGTTTTATTAGAAACACCCAGGCACAGGCACATTCCGATTGATACATTGAAAATTAACTTTAATTTTAATTCACTTCATACCTGGAATGACGACTCTGAGAGCGTAGAGTCAGATATAACTCGTTGGGTGAGCTATATATAAGAAATAAATTAAAGAGCATAATCTACCTAACAAGATTGTCTACTTAAGCTCTATTTAAGTATTCTGAGCGTCAATCGCAGCTTACATAAGCACTCGTTGGTAGAGTCGTATCGATAAATTTTATTCAATGTTACTTCGATAATACTCCGGACATAATGTCGCGTAGGCGGAGAGCGGGGATATAAAACCTATTCATACGATAACATGTGGAAGACAGTTATGTAACGACAATGAATCTTTGTGGAATGTAAGATATTATACAGTACCCAAGCTTTCGATGTAGAGAAAATATTTTCTATTAAACGGTATTTATTCAATGCTTTGGAAAAGTAGAGTTAAGATTAAAATATATCAAACAATCATGATCAGTTTACTTTAGTGCCGTTTTAATTTTTAAATTTTGTAATTTTATAAAAATATTTTTCCGACTGCCTCGTTGGTCCTGTTGGTTATAACGGCGACTGCTCAACTGGAGGTTCTGGCTTCAAATCCCGAGTCGAGCAGTATTAAATTTTTAATTTAGATTTTCTAGTAGTGGATCGGAGTCTGGATATGTGCCCGGTGTATGGCAATAGGCTCACCACCTATTCCATAGTCAGACGTAAACGTAACTAGTGAAACGTGAGAATGTTCTACACTCCTTTGCCTACCTTTTCGGGGATAACAGGCGTGATGCCGCGTAAATGTTTTTTTCGAGTTTGTAAATTATCTTTAAAATTTAATACATATAACTGTATACGTTATATATGTATACATATCTATGGTATGATTTATCTAAATCTTTTGAAGGGACACGTCGCGGCGTGGGAGCGGTGTCTGGAGTTCTGGCAGCCAGTCGTAAACACACGAAATTGGTGCTCCCACTAACCGCCTCAACAAAAAACAGGGTAAATTTAGACAGGACTCATTTGATACAACATCAAATAACTACGCGTTTTTCATTTATTTATGTAGCGTGGTCAGGCGCAACACGGCTTTGATGCTTGCAAAAGATTTTAAAATCAAGCTAAACAAATCACTCGAAGTTTGAATCCCAAACCTGTAGGTATTTGATGTGTACACTAATAGATTATTTTAATTTTTTCGTTCGTATTATTTTTATAATTTTATATTTCGTTCAAGATAGGAATAAATCGCGTAAACAAAGATTTACTTTAGGAAGTATTAGGAAACATAGCATTAACTTATAAAAATGCTTATTATTAGTTCCTACAGAACTGAATGAAAACGTTCAATACAATAGGTGGCACATAAAATAAAACACTTAACGTAATAGATTTAAACTCTTTGAAACATGTTAGGTACGAACATGGATTTCAAATTTGGTAAAGAATCCTTCCAAATACCTATATAAAACATTTTTTGCCTACGTTACCGTAGATCTATAGGTACAAGTCTATATTAAAATTCATTACATAATGGTATGCTCATATATGCATAATGCATGTCGGGGCGGAGAAAGGGTACATACACCGACCCATGCCAAGATAACAAGATATCGTAAGTGGCGATTAAGTCAACGTAATAGAACGCGGCTTGTCTGACCGCAGCTACCTACACGCCATGGCTGGCCGTGGGCAGTAGTATGGGCGGCACCACTTGCACGCACGCACTTGGCGCGGTGAACTTGCGCACCCGAAGTGGGAAATAAGGAATAAACTGTCTCTGGAGAGGCCTAGACAGTGGACTTAGATAGGCCAATGATATCGCAGTATGCACATACATAAATGCACTAAGTATATACAATTTCAAATTACATATTACTTGTACACCAGAGGTGTAATACTGCAATATTAGAACACAAACATCGGTATCGGAACAAATAAATTAATAATATACTCATATCGACGCGATACCGTACAAATTTGCCTCCCATGGCCAATTAAATGTCGATTACAGCCTCATATACCGGAGTTGTTATAACTTTTCCCATCAGACTATAATGCCGATTAATGTCGGTCACCCCTATCGTTTGAGTAGACAATTGTTTTCATTGATATCATTATATTTGATATATATATATACATTTGTTAAATAGTTGATGGGAAATATTCACATAAGGGATGATTTTTATAAAGAAAATTACAAGACCAAATCTTAAAAAGAAATGACTCATGTTAGTATAGTAGTGTTGGAGTAAGCACGGTGTTGTATGGCCAACTGGTCTCATTGGCTCACTCTTTCTATGTCGACGGGTATACTTACCAACTCGTATAGCTACATAATATGTGGAATATTCTTTACCTTTTCGCTGTTAATGACTTAAAATACAAACAGTATGTGAAATTTCAATCGTTTAAGTTACATGTAAATAAGTTATGTCAATGCTATTCAGGCCAACATGTAATAAAACCGCAACAAATATTTCTAGCCACCAAAGAACGCGCCTAATGCGAAAGTCACAAGTGGTTGCCCGCTTGAACTTAAGTGCTGGCGTCTAGTTAGGTTACTGCTGATAAACGTTGATTGAAATAAAACGTAGAACAAACATCGAAGCTGATATTTTAGTTGCATGAGTAATGACTGCAAAAAAATTAAAAGTAGACTTTCAAGCCAAGGACTCGAACGAGGTTTCAGCGATAAAGTATTGAGTGCGCTCTGGCGAATTTTGTTCCGACTTTTACTAAGACAAGTAAATATTTCAAAATGAACTGAATATTTGTTGATTTTTGTATTATTTTTATATATTCGTAAATAGTACTGTATGGTAGGTGAGTAGGTAGGTACTGGATTTATGGTAGTTTAAAGTCCCAGAAACGCTTGTACATATGCAACAAACACGAATTTATATAATGTATGTTTAGATTTAAGAATATTAAGTATGGTAAAGTACATATTAAGCTCTACCTGCTTTTCCTACTGCTTGTCTTTTATTATTTAATAAAAAATTATGACCAAGAGTTAAATTTAACTTTACTAAAGAATTTTAGATCGAGGAATTCCTTTCAAACTTTTATGTACCGAATATGAATAATGTATGGCGTTTAAAGTTCCCAAGCATCACGGGCCATTTCCCCGGAACTATGAGTTGGCCAAAATTATATCCAGAAGATAGATAGGGGACACAGGGGAAGATGGACTATTTCATTATTTATGTAATATTTTGCAATTTTTTAAATCAGAAGGGTGGATCCCCTCACTAAAGGGTGGGCACGGAATGAATGAGTTTATAGTCCTTTGTAGATAAACATATCAATTTGTTAGTGTTTTGTTGGCGACGTAATAGTATGTGGTACAATTTCGACCGTTCGCACTGGCTCAGTAGACTCGACGACTCGCAGCCGGCCGCAGTCGCTAACGAAATATACGTTTTAATAGCGTGACGTTAATTTTAATTTAATTTAAAGTGGTAAAAGTGCCTGTGAATTTTGTATTTACTGAGGCTTATGTGTGGTAAGTGCGATTGAACATCTCAGATATAGGTACCTAATTAAAGTAAAATTGTAACTTTAATTGATATATCTATTACAATTTGAATGAATGTAGATTTTGATTAGGTACCTCACGTAACTGATTAACAAAGGTGTAAATTTAATGGTTTTTGCAACATATAATAAGAATTATTATTTTCTTTAACGGTGTAAAATTAAGTGTTAGGTACGTTCTTACGTCCGACACCTGATCCTTCTAGACGCGTCTGTCGATAACCAAATAAACTAGCGCCATACTGTTCGCGTTGTTTACTTTCCCGCATCAACTCCCAACATACAACCGCATCCGCATGCCACTTCCTCAAGAAAAACTCCGAGCGAACCGCGCGCGCAACACTCGAGCGACTTTATCCGTGAACCGATCAGAAATCGAGCGAATAAAATCGATTTTCCCCCAAATTGAATAGTCGTAAAACATAGGTAGCTGGATTTTAAAGCCCGGATTGTTTACATGGCGGCGTCGCGAGTGTAAACGATTGTCGATAATTGATGATTTGATTTATAACATCACTAAACAACCGGTGTTTGGGCGATCCACGGGCGAGCCTTTGAACGAAACTGTGAAACTGTTGGAAGTTACCTTCCGTACACCGTTGTACTTTCATCTAGCTATTCCAGTATTTAGGTTATACCTACATGTACTATTTTCCTAGTAATTTTGTAATGCTACTGATTGACTGAAGGTGTTTTTGTACTTCAATCAAGCTGATAGGTTTATTTCAGTCTTTACAAGTATAAGTTTTTTATACAATTGACTCTTATTTAAGCTTTCCTAAACTGAATATATAGTATTCTTATTAGGTGTATTATTATGCCACTAAAAATGAACCTCATATTTGAATTATATCTATAATTTATTTATCGGTTATGTACAATAAATATCTATTCCTAAATATTGTTAAGCGAAGTTAACGGAATTCGGTACCGCAGTAAGCCATCGTAGCCGTTTAAAAGATTATTAGTCAAACATGAAATAAATACATGCATATATAATATGTAGTTATATATGACCATTGTTAATTGGTCATACAATACATGTTATCAAGCCATTTAAAGGTCAATGCCCGTATTGCAAGTGGTCTCATAAACGTTAAGTAGTAGGTACTGTAAATTTTATTCGATAAACAATGGAACAATCGGCTCACTTGTAATGTCAAACTTTTGCGGTAGGTTATGGGCCATTGTTGCTTGGCGACTCCTTCCGTGTGTTTAATGGATATTTATAACAGCCTAGGCGGCCTTCTCTGAGCTTAAAAATCTTCGTACTGGCCGGTTTTTATCACATCTATAAGGTAATCTTTGCTAACTAAGTAATATACGGGTAAGTACCTACACCGGTCGTATGCTTATATAGCTACGAGTAGAAACGTGTTGTATGGAAATATTTAAATTATTTTATGAATCGACGTGCTGGCTACCTTTGTGTATATTAGATAAAGTGAAAATCGTCAGTGCAGTTTAATTATAAAATGCACACCTCCCAGTGCAGACCAGCGGCCAACCAGACCGTAATCTACGCGTTCAGTTACGATTGCACAATAAACTTTTATCACTTGTTCTTTCAAGTATTATTTGACAGTGTTGATGCATTAAATTGCGATTAATAGATGATTAGTCATTCAGGGGCGGTTTTATGGCGGGTCTCGTAATAAATTTAGTTTACGGCGTATCAATCAATGCTCCTCGCGAGTGCGCCGGCCACGCGGTGCCCTCTCGCTGGCTGTTTTCACCGACGCACGTTCACTAAATAGTTCCTTGTTTTTTTATATTTAGCTATTATTTATTCATTACATTTCAACATATATGCTACTTCACAAAGGTGGAACGCGGGAGTGAACTACACTCCTCTGCCTACTTTTCCGGGGATTACAGGCGTAATATTACGTAAATACCTTGTCAATCATTATTACAACAATTAAAATCATTAAGAGTATAATTTCCTAATTATTTCTGTGCTATTAAATTATAGATGTGATGACGTAATTAAATATCTTTATCGATTTTCAACATTTTATTTTTCATACAATTATCAAAACTTTGTTCAACATTTTCACTTCAATTAGCATCTAATATTTACTTATAAGTGGATCTACGTGTAATCATAAATAAAAGTTTGAATAATTCATATGTTGATTCTCACTGGCGCAGAAGCCGCAGCCATTTTGAAATGCTGCTGTAAATTACCCGTCATTAACTTATCATGAGCCGTGGAGTCGCTCTAGGCCCCGACTGTCACCAGTAAGAGGTGCACTTACTAAAGATTATACTGATAAGTAGACTCCGGTGCATATAAATAGAAACCTAAGTACGCTGTTAATAGTCAAAGCTCCCGGGCTATACGCATGAATTTAACAATACAAAAGCGTTAAACTTTATACTCTAATATGTGTAATATAATAAGTAAGACAGCAGACTGTAATTTTGCAGATTTGTGTGAATTAAGTTTATGTTTTTAACTTAGATACTAGAGTTTAAGCTACTTTATGATACCTAATGGTAGAGCTAGAGGTAGAACTTTTTGGGTAGGTATGTACAGAAAGACAAACTATGCTTAATGTAATATAGTCGATGTAAACATTGTATTTCCGGTCGATAATGGTTCAATTTAATAATTTATTTATGTTTATTAATTGATTTATATTTATTATAAAATATATGTATATTTCACATTTACTAATTACCATCACATTAAATTTTAAAGTTCGACTTTACATCATTTGCGACTTTGCGTATTATTTTCAGTGGCCTTGTTATAAGATTGTGTATTTCTCTATGTTATTTGCATAAATAAATTCCACAATAAATTTTACAATCTGCGGTATATACCTATAACATTACGTTTTTCTTTCAGATCACTTCAACATGGTGTAGGAAGAAATACGATTTAAAAGCTGTAACGTCTTACAGCTTAAAGGTTGGTAACGAGTACTGAATGTTTTGAGTATTTTTTAAAATAATTTACGAACTGTAAAAGTGGATTCTACGTTTTTGTTTTACTTCCGACTCTTCATGAAACATATTTTCATAAAAGCATTCTGCTGAAGTTATATTTTTACTGAATACCGCCTTCATAAAAATATTGCAATATGTCCGCTCAAATGCTGACCTAAGCCGTGCATCAAATAACAAGATGTGGCCTCCGCCATTCTTCTTTTAAATTTTTCACTCCCCTTCTAAGATTAAAGGAATCCAATCTCATATTAGATATTACTAAACTCTTCTATATCGTATGTGCGAAAGGGACGGAACTAAAATTTGCTTCTCACTTTACATAGAGCATTTTCAATTAGTGTAAGAGGGATGGCGAATATACAATCATGGCGGCGCCGTTTGGAACGCGGGCATGGTAGTAGCTTAAAGCTTAAGCACACATTCATGAGTATTCCTGTGTGCGTTCTATCATACGATATATCAGGGAGGGTGAGAGCAACAGTGGCCTTAAACCTTCGGTTTTCATTTATAATATTAATTTTAAAAAGTATGACAATATATCTTTTGTTACGAGTTTTGTATAATTGACATTATTAAAAAATGTAAGAGATAAAATGATTAGAAAATGTTTATTATTACGACGTAAAATTTAGCAGATGAATCACGGGACTGTAAGGAAATACTGACCAGATCACTTAGGGGAGTAAAATATACGTATAAACGTACAGAAAAAACACTAAATTTTTTACTTAATTAAATTTTTGTTTAACTATCCTATGACAACATCAATGGTATTTAAATGATCTCTACACTAATATTACTGAAGTGCCTATAATCTTGAAAATATACGTTAAAAGTTACTGCAACTTAAGGTTAGAATTATAATATCTTCCTTTTTTGTAATAGACATATTAAATTTTCTTAATTGCTTAAGCACACTAATAATGGACTGTCGCTTGTTCGGACGGCTGCTCGGGTGACTGTTGGTTAAGAAGACTTAGGTTCGATTATCGGAACGGGCAAAGCATTGTTGGGTTAATTTAACTTGAAAACCCCCGGCACGGAATCTGGATCAGTTCCCGGTATCACAATAGAATTGCCTACGTTTTTGATCAAGTGGCTGGAAGCGCGACTGCTTGACTTGCGTGTCAAAATATCCTGGGTTCTATACCCAGCTGGGCTAAAGTAATGTTAGATATTAGGTACTTACTAGTAATGAATAATAATAGCAAGCAGTTTGGATACAAATCCAGATTCTGGGCTACTACTAGCTTATTCCATAGTGAAACGTACAAACGTGACTATTGAATCGTGGGGTTGTATCACATTCCTCAGCCTACTTCTTCGAGCAAATACAGGCCCTATATTATGATGTTGTGTTTATGATAGTTAGCTCTATTTCATGGTGAGATGTATAAAAGTAACTATTCAAATGTGCTAGTGTTCTGAGATCCTCTGCCAACCCTTTCGGGGTAGAGGTGGCGTGTTGTTATGTTTATGTTAATTTCGGTATTAGGTTCTTTTAAACCGTATATAATATTTATAACAAAAGGTTGACAACGACTTCTTACTAGTCTACACCGTTGCAGTTTATTATATTGATCAGAGATGGCGCAAACTTCAATATAATGTACTACTTATGCGGATTACGAATGATTTTATCTTTTCAAATTAGTTGTGGAATAAAAAATTTAAAGTGTATAATAAAATTGGAAGGGACAATAGGAAGATATAATATATAACAGCAAAGTACTTACGTACCTATTTGATAATTTACTATAGAAATAAATTTATTTTATATGTATTAGCTCTATTATAGTTATCTCTACAATGTCTCTAAATATTTTATCGTTTAGTAGCTTTTGAAAAGCTATGCCATTATAATAAACCTTCTGGTAGTTCAAATAATCTTATATAGATGGCGCCGTTTCTTATTTACAAATAACGATAGATAGTGGAGTTTGTTAAAATTTATTATATGAAAATGATTAAGAAACGATTATTATTCAAGTTTACTTATTTTATAAGAAATTTAAATAAAATTTTAAGTTAAAGAAAATATAATTTTATTGAATTATATCTACCTTAATATGTATCTAATCTATCTAACATAATATGTTTTTTGTCGATGGTTCTGTCAAATCATTGGTAATATATCGTAAATTATCAAATTGGGTATTTAACGTAACATCACGCCTGTATCCCCGAAGAGGTAGCCAGAAGAATGTAGAACATTCCCGTTTCACCAGTAACGTTTACGTCCCACTATGGAATAGGTGGTGAGCCTATTGCCATGCATCGGGCACTTATCCAGACTCCGAGCCACTACTAGGAAATCTAAAGTACAAAAATTTAGTAGTGCCCGGATCTGGAATTGTACCCGGGACCTCCCGATTGGCAGTCGCACTTGCAACCAACACGACCAATGAGGCAGTCGTTGAGTATTTATAGTAAGTTATTTAGATTTTGACTAGTAAAAATTTGGTAAGTAGCGAAAAAAAAATAGCGCGCGAAAAATGTTCACATACATATTACTTAATTTCCAAAAGAGAACAATTTCATGCATTTAATATTATTTGTTAACGTAGATATCAACAGTGAATCTGTTTTTTCTGATTCCGTGTCAAAATGTTTATTTACATTTTCAGCTTTTAAACAACTAGAACCTTTGGCTACTTAATTTCCAAAGTTAGGATTACGTTTCAAACATTTTTTTTAAGTAAATATCCTTTTTGTGTGAACCCACCTTTATGTCAACCATCCATAGAATCTGTTTTGGTTATTAAACGTACAACATACCATTTGTTTATCTCAGTGTTAGATAATTTTTATTTACAGCACATAAAAAAACACAATGCAGCCCAGTAAAGTTGCGCAAGCTTCTAAGAACGTGCTGACCCAGTTTTGTGTGAAAATTCAAATCAGTTTTTTTCGCCAGCGAAGAGAAAGCGCGGTATCCCGTTTGTTGGTAGCCAGTATAGTTTTAGATTTTAGTCGTGAAAGTAGTGCGTTTGTGATTCATAACGTCCAGTAGGTATTTATAGCGTCTTTGTTTTATTTGTAAAAATGTGCGTGGATGTAAACGAGTCGCGGATGCGCCGCGACGCCGGCGACTGGCGGCGCGCCAACTGCTTTACGGCACCGAAAACCAGATGGCGATGGCGGTGAAAAACGGTACGGATCATTGTTTTCTCTGGGTTCGTGCTTAAAAAAACATCATGAGTAGTATTGATAACGTGATTTGGTAAAGGTTTGCGCACGAATCAGTATACCTAATAGTCTTAAAATGTAGGTTCACTAAGCACATATTTGTATGCCTAGGTTTTACATCACGAGTTTTGCTGAAATGTGTTTTTCATTATTATTCTATTGTTACCGCCTACCGCCAAATTCTCACCGTCACCAGAAGTTGACTGGGAGAGAATGCCAATAGACACTAAGTACACCCACGTAACTCTTAGCTTAAGGTACTTTAAAAGTTTAAGTAAACATTATAGCTATTTTCTGCCAACTTGGATTGCAAGTCATTGTAATAAATAAAGAAGACTCCAAAATGTTGTACAATTGACATTGCATCTTAATTATTATGATACATTTTTCTTGAAGATATCTACATTGAATGAAAATTCTAAGTGAGGATCTAAGTAAGGTTTGAATCTACGTGGTCCGTTAAATTGTTGTAAACTTGAAAACTAAGATTTGTCTGATTTTGTCGAATGAAATATTATCTTGAGCACTGTATTCTTACATACCTACATATCAAATATCCACTGCAGAAATAGTTTCTGTGAATGTTGCAACACACTAAAATCTAATCTAATTGCAAGTCGATAGACAGCATAATAAAGCATGGTTATTTATTACATATTTCTTTGAAACGTGGAAAAACAAAAGGATTGCATTTACATTGCAAATTCATTATTCCGCAATTATAAACATGAAAATATTGTAGGATGATATTTATATGTATCCCTCAAAGTTATTTCTTCATAATGTGTAATACTATTGACACAATTTGAATTTGTATTCGGTCTATTATTATGTGATTGCGAATATGGATTCATTCTATGTCTCTCATAGCAGCCCGTCTATGTTGAGGCATAATAAAAGTCGAAGAAAACTTTCGAGAAATTACTAAGGCCGAGATTAGAGAGATTTTATTTTAAAATTAATTCATTAATCACCACTAAAATGAT
>DWDU01001119.1:0-15573 GCA_018245575.1 Jemadia suekentonmiller
TAGGCGTGCTACTGCATCTTTTAAGCTAAGCACTTATGTTAAAATATAAATCATAATTCTAGGCCTTAGAACTATAACTAAATAAAAAGAAGATAACTTCAATCCTAAAATCACAGTTAAAACACTAAACACAAGTAAAGAGTGAACTGGCGGGAGAGTGAGGGTGTAGATAGATAGAAGAGAATATTGAAGGTCTAAGTTGCTTTACTAGATAGTTTTTTTAGCCAAAAATTCAAATGGTAACACAACTTGATAGGGTTTTATCATTGAAGAGTTTGTATTTTTCAGGCAAATTCCAGATGCAAGTGTTGACTCGATGTGGCCATGCTGTCCACGAGGATACCCCAGGAGAGGTATGGACACTTCACAATTACTAACAAGTAGATAAATGAAGAACAATTCACAGCCATACCTCTGATCTTGGATTCTTTGTCTTACAGGTTTCATTACCTCTTTGACGATTTTGTATAAATTATTGATTTTTAATATTTTTGGATCTGAATAAATACTCTTAATAAAGAGCTATTCCGTTGGGCGGCCAATATGAAGTCGTGTGTTTTTGCATTAGAATCCAAAATGACACAATTTTTAGACAGATTCCTATAAGGTGTATGAAAAATTTATGGGAATGAACATGCTATATAGAGAATATACGGTTCAACTCAAACAATGGTCAAGAGTGACCTGGTGATAATTATGGTATTCACCGAACTAAAGTCCAGTCTATTATTAAGTCTTTCATACTTCAGTAAATGATAATTGTTGTGCATTGAGATTTTTATTGTCACAAGTAATAGATATGGCATTGTCAGACTGTTTGTTGATTTATATTGTCTCGCTTGTCAGTTCCACATGCGAGTTACAATACAGAAAGCTTTATTGTACACCACATAGTAAGAAAATACACATTACAATAGAATCGAGAAAGTATGGAAAGAACTATACATATGTGATCTTATCGCAAAAAAAAATATCTCTCAATAGAATTGTGTGTTTATTTTAGTAAAAGAGTTTTAGCGTTTAAAGATTTTAATCTCTTTGTTTGGTGTTCTTTGCAGGTGGCCCGAGTGCTAGCGGCGTTTGTACTGAGACACAGGCTCACCGTGGCCACCGAGATAGGAGAGACCATGCGGCTGGTGTCCGCTCCCGGCTGCTGAGGGATCTCTGCCTGATGATTAATATCATTTGTGAATGAAGGGGTCATAGTCATCGACTTGAATGGTCAACGCCCCAACACTTTTGTCATACACTCTCAATAGATGCCTTTTAGGTGATGTATATTGTCTTCCTCACTACTGTCCCCGTTCTAAGGATGATGAGATTAAGTCGTTGCTCTATAACAGAGGTTCCCAAACTTATTTCTTCCAACACCCACTTTGAAAATCAGCTATTTTGTAGGGCCCCTCATTTTTTTTCAAGGTTTAATTAAACCTATATTCGAAAAGAAACTTTTTTTTATCAAAGAAAGCAACTTTATAATATTAAGAGTATCTGTTATTCATAATTAACAACCCTTTACCGCCCCTCTTAGGAAAGACTGTCCTATAAAGTAGTCATTAGGACAGATTTATAAGTATTTTGTAATCTTAATGTTCTGGCTCTTTTCAACTTGACCATTCGGAGTGTGATAGAAACAGACGGAACATTGAGGGTTTGCGATTCTGCGTAAAGAAATGTCAAGATCCTTGTACTTGTAGTTTCTGTTGTGTATTTTAGCAACCAATAGACCTTGGAAATATGTAATCTTAAGTAAAAGTTGGAGTCTTAAATAAAATTTGTGCACACTATGGATATGTTGGGTTCAATTTAAGCTGTACAATGAGATGTTTGTTTTTTTAATAAGTTGTTTTATCGTGTGCTTGGAAATACTTGTGATCGTCTTTTTTATAGTTATGCTCGTTTTAAAAATTCATTGCGTCGCTTATAATTTCATTTATTGAATTTTAAACTCATTTGTACAAATAAGTGTCACATAATTATCTATGCAACATATTAAGTTTTTTATAATATGAAACGTAACATCACGCCTGGAAACCCCGAAGACGTAGGCAGAGTAGTGTATTACACTCCCACATTTCACCAGTTTTTATAGTACAATGGAGTGAAATCTCTAATAGAAATTTTACAGACGCCCGGTGTTAAGATATGTTTATAACAGCAATAGATTTGCGAACAGAACATATTTAATTCGAACAAAAAATACGTAATTTCGCGTTCGTAGTTCCTGACGTGGTAGGCAGGTGGGTGTAGTACACTATTTTGTTTCACCAGTAATGTTTACAACCCACTATGAAATAGCAGGAAAGCCTATTAAATGCTATTTTTACTTTAGTGACTGTTAAGCAATATTATTTAGCTAAGTAGTGTCCCAAACTCGCCATGTTAGTGCTGTTCTCTCGTTATATTATAGGTACATATAAAATGAAATTAAAATATTTTTGAGATATCCCATTTGACAAAGAAATCAAAAGAATATTATATTGATGACAAAATAAATGGAGTATATAAGTATTATATAGGGTACATTTTATTATTATGCTATGTCCCATATGGGGTACACAGGCAGTATACATTGTGGAATATTTATATAAAATATGGAGAAGTGGATTAATGGTGACAGGTATTCAAGTTTTGAGGTATTTCACACCCCTGAAAGCCATGATTTAACCCTTATAATAGCCCTTATAAATATAATGAATGTGTTTATTATATATACACATATATATAACTATTCGGACACAATTTCTTGTCACATATTTTATAAAATAAATTTGGTATCAAAGTGGGTATATTTTGTATTGTGCTAAATATTATACTGAACATAACTGTCCATATTCACATCGAATTTGATTTTTTCGAAATATTATATTATGTAACAAATATCAGTTGTGATTTTACAAACTGAGAGAAGACGTTAGATAAAAAAATTAATCTGTAATAATATTTTATTTTAATCTTAAATGAATATGTAAAATTCACTTATAAAATGCATGCTTGTGATTTATTTGCTTTCCGTCCATTTTTTTCAGTTTTAATATCGTCTGTTATATTGTGATGTCCACTTATACATTTATATGTAACTGTTTCTTTCTTCAACATTGTTCACCACAAATTATATTGATGACATGTCAACGACAATATATACTATATTGGAAGGTAATTTTGTAAGAAATACTTCATTTTTATTTATTCCAGAATAATGGGAAAAATATCATTATTATATTTCTTCTTTATGGGACATATTGTAAACCTGATTAACATAAAAGTGTATTTTTTGTTTTGATATTATTGCTCAATGTTCTTAATCATTTATAATGTTTGATAATATATTCGATTGTTTGGTCTACTGAATGTGTTCAGTCCAGATACAACATATTATACTTATATATTTGTTTCAGAATGTTAGAACTCTATTTCAAATGAAATAATTTGTTCCTACTAGAGCATCTAGCTGTTGATGGTAATTCGAAAGTATCAAGTAAATAAAGAATCTCTTGCAGTCTATGATAAGTGATGTATTGGTCATATTTCTCTATTCAACTATGACTGTTTTAAAAAATTGATAGAATGTGTCTGTCAATATTAAGTTTTCATTCTGTTAATATGTGTTTCAAGTTATGTATTTTATTAGATTATCATTACTAATATTGTGTATGCTTTATTGCATATAATGTGTCAGTGTGGCGATTGTGTTGAGAAGTTTCTCCCTTGAGAGCTACGGGAACTCCCAATTATTTTCTACTGTTCTTTACTCATCCACGACTCATTAGTAACATAACTCATTCTCACTGTTAGTTATAAGCGTGTTGTTGATCCTCTAGACTGGAGTTTAATTTATTTGTGTAAAAAATGTATTGTGAATAAAGTTGTGGGAAATCTTTTGTTCGATTTTGATTTCTTACTTTTAATACCCCATTGTTATCACTCTGTCATAACCATTCATATTTAAATACATATGTAATTAATAAGTTACGTAGATTTTAGGGTTTATATCATCATAATTATAATGTAATATACTCTGGTAATAAATAAAACGACCACATATATTTTTATACATTTAATAAAACAGAAAGAGACTCTTTATTACAATTTTATCCCACACAAAGTATTGTGTTACTCGTGATAGTATATGCATATTACTCTTTATCTTAATGGCTTTGCATTTAAAAGATAGAATGATTCACCTTTTTTCAGGCAACCAGAAAATGTTCAATCAACACTTTTCTCATTTTGAAATTCATTTAATAAATTGAAAGACAAATGACAATGTTTCATAATACCTATCATGTCTATATGCGACTAGATTTTAGGATAGGTAGATATTTGAGGCAATATGATGCACATACTCAACAATAGATGGCTCTAAATCCAATTTTAACAATTAAATAAAAGCTGTCGAATATGATAGGTTATGAACGTTCGAAAATGTTAAAAACATAATTAACGATAAATTACAACTGTCAAGTTTTTTTGGTATAATTTAATATGTACATAGAGAGAATTTGATAGGTACCCCCCATAGCGTTTAGTACCTGCTTTTAAATGCAAAGTTAAAGTAAGACAGGATTAGAACATAACTTTGTATATCAGCTGACTTTGACATGTACGCATTTGTTTATTAAATTTATAAACGCTATACATTTATGTGTAATCTGTAACGCTGAGCCGGAACGAGACATACACACAACACAGCTTCTGAGCGTTTATGAATAAAGAGATAATTTTGCTAGGATTTACACAAACTTAATAATGTTCCAAAACATTAAAATATTATAGTATTTGAGCTAAGCTTACATTTAAATGACTAGAAAACATTGTTTCCTTCGTTAGTAGATCTTTGAAAAGCACAAATAAATTAGTATGCGCCGAGGCGTTAGCACGAACAGAGATTACAATTTTTGGCACTGCTTCATCTGGGATATTATTGTATAAAAATAATAATAATTTTTAATACTAAACTAGGTAATTAAAATTGAATCATATCAACAATTATTTTAACATATACTTTATTCTGAAATTAGTTATTACAGAAGTTATATTTTAATTCTTTAAGAGTGGAATTTGTTAAAATCGTTGTTAATAGATTTCAATGAAAAAAAATCTGTTCTGTATTTGATATTTTGGTATTGCGCTGTATAAGTCAGGTTATAAATAGGGCCCTAGAAGCAGTACCTACTTTTATTAAACAAATTATAAAGGGGACACTGGCAAAGGGCTCCGTCACCGGGAACATCTATTCATTAATAACTTACAAATATGTAGTATGCAAATATTATAAAAATCAAACGAATATATAATAGAATATTATATTAGTTAGTATATAAAAATAAAAAATTAAATACATAAAAATCACGAGGAATATGAACCTTAGATTAAAACATACCGTTGAAGATACATTGTATACATATTAACAACTCGTGCGCAATTTATTTAGAAAAAGCATGGTGAAATACACTCGTCTTAAGATATTTTAGTTATTAAGAAAGATATTTTAAAAATAAATGAGTTCGGGGGCATGATAGTCCACATAAAGTGACTTTTTGAATTCGAAAAATTGATGCTCATTTAATTATGCAATTACGAATACGTCAATTCATTGAACGAATAAATGAATCGAATCATAAATATTATAAACATAAAAATATATTACAGAACATGATATCTTCAACTAATGGTTTTTTATTGAATTCCACTTTATTGTTAGTGGTCAACCACTAACAATAACAGAAGTTAGGTGATTGTAAACATATTTATAACTGGCAATTGTCAGCAATTAATGATCCGATATCATCAAAAATCCAATAATTAAAAGATTAGTTAAATTAAAAAAATACTTAACTGAAACAAATAAATTAATAGACTAATTCAGTTAAATTAAAAATATTCAATAATCTCACTTCATAAACAACCTGTGCAAAAATCTTAGCCGACTATTATATTTAAAAATATTTCGCTGGCAACACCGTATACCTTTATGAGGAAAACCTTCTTTAACCAATGAGATTAATTGTATAATGTATTGAAACGAGAATTATTTAATATAAAATGTCACAAACGATCGTTTGAGATTTTTTTATAAATATGATGAGCCCAAGTATTGGGCATGTTTCTAAAAAATCATAAAAAAATACATTAAATTGAAGCTGTCAATGTGACATCAGTGAATATGAATTTCGCGCCATTGTATATTAAATTAGAGTTGTAACTGGTGTTATATTATACATAGTTAAATTATATACAATTCTCACAATAATCTGGATTGACTTGTAGAAATTCTTATTTGGCATTATTCTTGCTCTTGTTAAGTACAATGAAGGATAAGTGAATGAAATAATCGCATAAATAATCACTGTACCTTCAGCCATAAAAATAACTATCGATAATGACGAGCAAATATCGGAAGACATTTATATATAATTAATAACGAACATTTATAAAATATCAATACGAAAACGCTGAAAAAATGAGGTCTTAGAGAGATCTTTGCGTGCAAGTTTGCTATAAATTAATTCAGCTAGTTCGAAATATGATATGGCAACACTTCGGCTACAGGAAATTCAAAAAGTAACATAAATTACACCGCGCTCTTCATCTCCTGCTTCACGCACGTTTTGAACGCCTCCCAACCTTCGTTCTTCGCGTAGGACTGCCGAAGGAAACATAAAACAGAACAATCAATAGCAAGCTCCCTTGGAACACCATCGCTACATGTTCGCCGCTCGCACCTTGAAGCCGCGGTGCAGGCGGTCCTTCATGATGGCGATGAACTCCTTGTAGCTGAGCAGCCCGTCGCCGTCCGCGTCGAAGATGGCGAACACGGTGCGCACGAGGTGCGCCGACTGCGCCAGCCCCGTGCAGATCTTCACCGCGCGGTGGAACTCGTCTGCGGCCCGACTCATCTTTAATTTGTGTCGCTCGCGAAGAGCTGCGCGCCGGGATTTGTATGTCCCGTGCATTGGGATGAAGGGCTCAATTTCAAACCACTAAGCTACACGGAAAAACATTGCTGCCAACGACGCGTTTCATTTTATGTGCCACATATTTGTCTATCTATGTAGGTGTGTCCATCTAAATCACTGCATCCGTTTCGGCATGAAAGGGTAACAAACATACACATTTTCGCATTTGTAATACGCAGTAGTTAGACGACTACCCATCACAATAATTGTGGTTAATATGAAATCGTCTCGCGAAGGTTCTGGAACGTACCTCTTACCTTTATTATTATTAAGTAACGTACAGAAGCTTCGAAAACGCCGATCACCTTTCGAGATGGGATGGTCCGCGAGGGTGTACATGCGCATCGCGATGGTGAAGTCCTCGAGGTTGTTGAGGAACTGGCAGAAGGTCTTGAACTCGTCGAAGGTGATGCCCCTCCCGTCGCGCACGCGGTCCAGCAGCCGGTCCAGGTACATGTCGTACTCGTCCGTGTCCAGGTACGTGTACCGCAGCAGGATCTTCGCGAAGTCCACCTCGGATATCGTCTCGTGTCCTGGGAACATTTTACGGTTACCTCATTGATTACATTTCGCAAAACACTATTAAATAAAATATAATAAGACAACTGTTAAAAACTGAATGTGACCTTTAAGAAGAATAAATAAATAAAATAAGACAATTGTTAAAAAATCAATGACCTATGAGAAGAACAAATAAATAAAATAAGACAATTGTTCAAAGCTTAATGAGACCTTTAAGAAGAACAAATTTGAGTAATGTTAAGGAAAGTTTTCGTTTGCCGCTTATTATACATCCCATCCTTTTCATCACCTCGCTTATGCTCTGCTCTAGGGTCTTTGATCTGTATTTGGATGGATGATAGCCATATTATGACACTGTTACCCTTGGAAAATTCGTGAAACTCCAGTTCGAGCACCTCAGTCTGCAAGTTCTCCATGAATTGCTTGAAACCTTCGAATTTCAGATCGTTCGTTCCCTTCTTACCGAAGAAGTGTACCTGGAACAGAGTTAGAAGGGTATGTTTGAAAAATCCCACAACAATATCTTGAGCATTAACGATACACATTACAATTACAAAAACATTCAGATATCAGACCCTGAAGAAAAGCCTTGAGTATTGATTAAGATATCAGGTCAGAAATACCCAGTATTGAACTAAGGAACACTTTATGACCTAACATTAAAATTGTCAGGGCTTAAAAGGGAAAAATACTTCTAGACTATTTTTAATATAAACTCAAGTGTCGGCTGTTAATAACTCAATGTAAAGTGTACATATTTTCTGATTCATACAAGGACTGTCCCGAGACAATTTTTCCACCTGATTTTTTACCCTCGTTTCCACTTCCTACCTGCAGGAGCGTGTCGACGTTGTGCCGCCTCTGCAGCCCCTGGTCGTCGTTGATGTACGCCTCCTGCGGCGAGCCCTCCTTGCCCTGGCGCCCCTCGCCGTCCGCCTCCTCGTCCTGTATCCCTCGCTTCCCCTTCCAAGCGTAACTGAAGATCTTTTCCATCTGAAACGCGATGTTCCTCCCCGTGAATAGATGGCTATTTGATAATTTTAATATTGTTCAAGGGATGGTTGGTTGATTGGTTAGACGACATTTTAGAAAGCCTTGGTGTTAAGGATTTATCGATCCTACTATGTGGAGCAGGCTTCGTGGTATTGCATTTGGATCGAAACATTCACTTTACATTGACTGAGGCTGGAGGCGAAAAAGGCAATTGGAGCTTTTTGGCAACAGTTGCGATTATTTATTGTCTGAAATTTTCGTTATGATGTTACTGGACATCCACTGGATTTTTTTCTTGTGAAGAACGTAACAGACAAATAAACAGCAATCGCGAGAGGATGCCGTCGCATATAAATGTGTGTATCCAACCTTGAATAGGACTTTGGAAAGGATTCGTTTATTTAAAGTTGTCAGTTAGCCCAATTAGAGTTAGGTATTAAATTAGTATAATTATTCATAGAGCGATTAACTGAAATGGAAAATCTTGTGTCGAGTGGAGAAGACGAAAACAGGCACAGGTATTGGAGGAACTCCACCTCATGATTTAGTGGTGGAGATACCTCTCCGACAACAAAAGACCTCTACGTTGAGAAAGGCTGCATTGGACATAACTTTATGTGCCTTGAATGTCTCGATAAATGAAAGTTTAGCTTACTGTCGTTGAGGTTATATTAAAGCATTACAACTTGTTAGTGTACCTAAAGATCTATGCGCATAAAACGAAAATATGCCCGAAATGACTTAGTAGTAGTAGTAGAAGATATATAATAATGTTACAATAATTTTATTTAATCCAACTCATTAATTGGTAATCAACAGATTATTAAATATATCAATTGATAGAATAACAGCTTCGACAGTGACAATTAGTAGATTTTTGATGTGATCGGTGTGTCAAAAATTTCGTGAAACACGACTCCATTAGGATTATTTAATATTTGCACTCAAAATCAAATTATTATAAATAATAAAGGTTGATAACGAAGTGCGGACTTAATGCCAATTGGCATTTCCTATGGCATTTGCTATGTGAAACCCAAATATTATAATGATAATAATATTAACGATGTAGCCGAGTATAATGAAAGAACCTTTTAACATTTTCAAACGAAAGTTTCGACTTAAGGGACATTTATTGCCTTCTAATAGTCGTGCGAGGTGCTGATATCATATAATTTTATTAATTCATAAAGTACGGTACCATACAATTTAAAATACACTGGCATCAGAATTTAAACTTAATTTCATTTTTTTTATTTATTGTACACCAACCATGTGTTATGTACTTAAAATAGTTTGAGATTGGTCGAATTGTACCAAAACCTGAACCTTCAAATGTTTTATCTGTTCTTAACTAGCAAAGTTAGAAAAGGTAAAATAATAAAAAGTAAAATATAAATAGATTTTCTTTTACCAAACAAAATCGATATACACACATAAATATGTACAAACAATTCATAACAACAATTGAACAAACATAGATACTATAAAAACGAAAACATTTATTTCCATAATAAATTTTTAGGAATGTTATTTGTAAACTGTGTTATGTAGAACTTAGCACAGATAACGAAGCATTTTTGAAGCATGAAGAAGCAGCAAAGACAAACTCGCTTTTTTAATGTTTAGAACACAACATTTTGAGATTGTCAACACGCTCATAGCATTTTGAACTTACAGTGGACGGCTTAGAGTTCCTTTCAGATAGCACCTTGCTCTTCTGGGCACTCGAAGCAACTAAAGAAAGCAGCTATAACGCCAGAGTGTGATGTGAGCATATAAAATACATAAAACGTACATTGATTAAAATCAATATTATATGTAACAGCTGTGAAAAATTTACTCAAACAATTATATTATTCTATACAGAGTAGATAATTTATAAAAAAATAATCAATTAAACATTAGTTTAAAAAAGAAATTATTCATTAAAAATAAACCTTGAGAGAGTGACTTAAAAATATAATACATTAATAGGTAGAAAATTAATCACATGGAACATGAAACACGTCAAAAATAAAACATTAACGACAGATAAAAATGGCGGAACAATCAGCGCTCGTCGGCGGCCCACTTAAAATAGTGTAAGAGACTTTGAACTCAATTATTTCAATATCATTAGTATAATTCGATGTAAGCTTAGGCAAGTATTAGTACTTTGCTTATTCAAAACCAGCTGTTATCTGCGACTGCGTTTGCGTATACTTCTGAATTTTTAACGGAAAATCTTTTAAAACTCTTTTATAGGTTAACACATCATAAAGTTACTAGTGCAAAACTGTACGATTGGTAAGCGACACTGGGCGCAATCAGTCATTGAACGTGTGACCGTATACTTCCAAAGTAACGCATATTTGTTGGCCACGAAGACATCAATTATATCTATATATATTTATACCAATACTGTTTGAAGTATCGAGGAGTCTTAAACAACATTTAGAGAGGTTATTGAACGTATAGAGCATATAAAGCACATTTCAAATTAGTAATCCAAAAGGAAATTTTAAATTAACATCGGATACAAAACAAATATCATGCTTCATAAAAATGACACCATAGACAAAGGTTTGTTTTTTAAATTTCATTATGCAACGATTTTGAAATATTGAGTTCGAAATCCATTCACATATTGAAAGTAGGGGTACGATTCCCGTTGGAAGCACTCGACTCACTGCTTTCTGACTGTGCACGTCCAAATCTTTGCGCTCCTTCAGCGAGCCTCCCAGCAGCCGTTGTATCTATGGTTTATATCGCAAAAAAATACTACAGAAACGGAAAAGATACGGAAGAAATAATGTCTGTAATATCCGAAGAGATGGGCAGAGTGTAGTGCACTCCCACGTTTCACCAGTTACGTTTACGTCCCACTATACAAAAGGTGGTGAGCCTATTGTATGGACACCGGACACATATCCAGATTCCGATCCACGACTAGGAATTTTAAGTTAGAAAAACTCAAAAACACAAGATTAGGGATTCGAACCCAGGACCTCTCGGTTGGTAGTCACGCTTGCAACCACTCGATCAACGAGGCAGCCCAAAAAACAACAAAACCTGAAACTCTCAACGTAATATGTAACCAAAAGTAATAATATGTTACAATAGAAAGAGAACAAATAAAACACTACAAAACCGAAAAATCTAACAAAATTCAAATTATTAAATAAATATATAGACGGATTAAAGGAATTAAATATATAGGAAATGCGGTAATAAAAATTATGCAATAAAAATATTATTTGTATACCGGATCGAATCTTACGAGTATCTTTTGTAACATACTTTTCATTAAATTAATAAGACGTAAGACGTACGAAAAAAGCGTTTGCACGTGCTCACGATTATTTTTTTACGTCATTACAAAACTACTCTTGGACATTTTTATCAATACTAACTGACGATACATGTAAAGCTTTCAAAATAGAGTCGTAACTTTTTTTAAATACCATTAAATTTATTATAACCACTTGTTAACACTGGCTGAATATTATAATTTACCTTTTTTTATAATACTGGAAACTATTATGAATTGTTATGGATATTATATTATAGTACTGGTAAATTCATATTAAAAAGGCATACCTATACGTGATAGTTTTATTTTTGATCAAATTTAAACGTGTATGAACTTATGTATTGCTTTGATAACAAAAAACAAATTTTTCAATAATGTGTTATCTGTCTGTGTGATAACAGGTGATAAACTTAGGGGTAACAAAGTTTTTTTAAGTCAATACAAAATCTATAATTCATTCGTATTCATTTAGCAAAATTCAACTTGATGTACAAATTACCGATACATTTATTTTCGTTTAAACAGATAACATATGAGAAAAAAAATTACATTCAAGAATGATGGGTACGCTATTCAAATACTTAAAGGTGATTTTATTAGATGTTTTCCACTTTCTCGTTTCTAAACCTTACCTAGAATATTACGTGTATAAATGTGTAAATAGAGATGTAGGTATAATACAAATAGACACAATTATACTCACGACAAGGAATTCGTTTTTGTCAACCCTCTGGTTGCCGTCGGTGTCGAACATGTTGAACGCGATTTGAAAACCGGACGCGGGCTCTGGAAATGTTAGAAACATGACATTTACGACAAAAATTACATTATTAATACTGTTATATCTCACGCTAGGTGCCTAATGGAGTAGGCAGAGAACACAGAGTGCGGAATCCATACTAACGTATTGTAAAAAAAATAATGCGTAAACCCTCAACTTACTCGTCAGGATGGATAATAAGAAGAGATACTCAGTGTACGAGATGATTCCTGAAAGTAGACATGGACGATTACTTAAATTAAAATTTTAATTACAAATAAAAAAATAATTCTATTTCCTAAATCACCCAAATAAAAGTTATTGTTAAAAGGCAATTTCGAAAAAGATTTTATAATTTCATTTATTTGAATGTGGAATTCCGTCTTGTTTATGGAACGATTTTAGTGACTGTAATTTTTTACTCTCAAAACACCATCTCTTTCTCCATCAATACAATCAAAGTGAAATCGACGAAGAAAGAAACGATTACGAATAATTCTTTTAATGTCGCTATACATGTCGCAACACTTTTATTTTTTGGCGCGTTTCTTACACGTCTACTGTCAATTGTGAATTTAAAGTAATTGTTAAAAAAAAATTTAATAGTAATGGCGGTCGTAATTAGACAGCAATATATTAAATTTTCAAATGCGAACATCAATAAGGTTTCTATGTTAAAGATTCGACAATAGACTATTGTATGCCTGATATTGAAGGTATGAGTGGAAAAAAATGAAAGTTTAATGTAATGTATCTGTAATACTTTATTACGAGCTAAGCTATTAACACTTGCATTAAAACCGTAACTATACCAAATTTCTAACTCCTCTATGAGCACAATATTGTCAACAAGGAATATAAATTTACAACTTATACGTATTAGCCTCGTGCATGGATTATATCAATTTCATATAATACAAATATACATTTTAATCGCGGTTCATTGTAATATCTTTACATACGACATTAGACCTGTTAGGATTTGAATACTATGATAATTGATCAAACCTTTATCCCGCATATTCCTGAACATCTGTGGGGAGCCCTTCTTCAGCGGTGGTGTTTGGTCTCGGAGCTGTTCGATCTCCTTCGTGGTCAGCACGCGTCGTTTCAAACGCGCTGAAAATAACACAGTAATTACGTGAATAGTTTTTCTTCGTTGGTAGCGATTTAAATTAAACGCTTCGTGGGAAGAAGTCTTGTCGGATTTGCGTGGTCGCACATTGACGGGACAGATGATGGCGTGATCGTCCCATGTTATTATTGTAAACATCTGAACTGCACAGTCAATACAGTTTTTTTAAATATCAAACACCATACATATGGCAAAAGACTCACTCATTATTCCACAGTGGGACGTAAACGTAACCGGTGGTACGTGGGAATGTACTACACTCCTCTGTCTACCTCTTCGGGCTTACGGGCGAGAGGGTACCATACATAGGTCTGTTAACAACTGAATCTGTGACATTTTGTCTTCTTGTAGGTATCTGTACAACAACTTGTCAAGACTAACTGGAAAATTGTTTTTAGATCGCACATACATTCTTATACAGAAGTTATAAAAATACTAAAGTATAATCCACTATAAATCCTATACGTCTTTTATTACATACGAGAGTACTAGCCTCAGAAACCATTTCGAATCTAAGTGCGTTTCGATGTGTCAATAGTCTACAAGTAGTTTCGATTTCGTTGACACGAATATCTATATAATATGAGTGTATGATATATCCCGAAACCATCAACTCACGCCTGGGCTCCTGCTCCACGACGGACTCCAAGAAGTCCTGCGGCGTCATGTACAGCTGGCCACCGTACTCCACGCTCGCGAACTTGATGAAGCGGCGCTCGCGGGACGTCAGCTTCACAGACTTGGTCAGCTCTTCCGGGGGCTGGAAACGGAGAAGTATTTTACGTTAAACATTACCGCTCAGCTTGTTGTTTGGCGACGTTGTTAAGTGGTTTGCACCTTCCGAATACATCTCGTGTTTTTTTGCATTAATAAGCTTCTGTAAGGTTACATTGTTAGTGAGGTTAATTTAGTCGTATCGTACGCTTAGTCGGTCAAATCGCAGATATCCTACTAGGAGGCCTGTTCAAAATATCTGTATTATACGGTCATGTAATGGCTTTGATGTCACTATAAAATAGAAGAAAATTTTCATGGCTGTGGTCTGGGGAAATCCTCATTAAATTCCTGTAATTTATCCCATTGAACACTGTTGTGATAAACTATTAAATTTTTCTAACTTAGATTTTTTAGTCGTACCTAATCTGTAGTAGGGGCGCGGATACTGGACCTGTGCCCGGTGTATGGCAATAGGCTCACCCCCTAGTCCATGGTGGAACGTTAACGTAATTAGTGAAACGTGCGTGTGCACTACATTCTGCCTACCTCTTCGGCGTGAAGGGGGGGCGGCTTTAGGCGTAATATTACGATAGATTTTTGTTACAATATACAGTGTACATATTTAGCTTCCATTAGCGCGCGCCCCTTACAAATTATGTCAGAGTACGGACCCCGAAAGCAAAGTGTACAGATAGGACTCACCACAGTGCCCCCGAGCCCTGTGCCCTAAACATCCATCACTCCACTCGTACAGCGTTGTAATAAAAGACAATAAACGTAACGTGGAACATAATTCGGCAATTAATTCGGTCAAAGTCAACAATCCAACAGTGGTCAGGTCGCGTCGTAAATTAAATGCCCTCTACGTGTGCGTTTAAAACCGATAGTTTTCGTACGAAATTACAATAGCGCTTTAAGTACGCGTTGCATCGCGAGCGAATAAACGATGAGCTTTTCTTCATTTGTCTTGATGCAACGGTGAAGGAGAGCATCTTGAGGCGCATTGAGCACATTGTCCTTTAAGACGCCGAATTCTGTCAACTTACACTTGAGTATGTGTGGGACTTGTATTCTTGTATTATTATATATGTATATTGTATTTTGCATGTTTCTTCATTCAAGTCGGGATTTTAAAGTATATACCTAAACGCCGAACGAATATTATATGTAACTGAATTATTAACTTCATTTT
>DWDU01001120.1:0-15573 GCA_018245575.1 Jemadia suekentonmiller
ATTTGAAAATTTAGTACTTGCCGACCCGGGAATCGAACCCGGGACCTCCCGATCGGCAGTCGCACTTGCAACCAACACGACCAACGAGGCATTTCTATTATATACTAATATTATATATACGACTGAGTTTAATTATAAAATAAAATTAAAAACCTTTTGTTTTTTTATTTCTTTGGTGTATTACACAGGTACATCCTGTATCATTAAAAGAAAACAGCCTCCAACCATGGTCACGACCACAAGCGCGCTCCGCCAGCTCACAAACATCGAATTGACATGATGATTGCAGGTAATTGTACGGGTTCAAAGGAAATGACGAGCAGATACGCGAATAATACCTGCTTAATATAATGAATGCTATTGGATTTAAATTTTTCTTTTGCGCCTTTTGTATCAGTACTTTTTACAATTTCTTTACAAGATTTTAGTAATTTACAAATACAGACCAGTCTAAGTTAATTTTGATATCGGAAAACTATATTAATACAAAAAAATGCGAATTTTATGAGTTTGTGTCTACACGGATTTCGGAACTTATTTGAACAATATTCGTTATTATATTTTTTTTACGCTTATTTTAATCAAACAATTATCACACAGTCTTGAAAGTTATTTCAACATTATGCCGCCTACACTAAACAAAACATACTAACAATAAGCAAATTTTTGATATCAATAATAAAAGGTACATGTTAATAAAATACATAAACAAAAAACGTAATTCCCTAGGAATAGTAAAGGCGGAGTGGGTATCCAATTATGAATGTTCAAACAAACCGTGCGCGGAGCCAATCGGTACTGATAGACACATTTTTGTTCAAAAGGAAGCTTTGCTAATTTGATTATCGGTTCAAAAGCACGTCAACCGCACCGATCCTTTGATCGGCAAAAATACAGATATGTGTGCTCTGTCTTATATCGTGGGATATGTCACAAGCCTTAGCGGCGACAATTGAATTGAGCACTTGACCACACACTTGTGCAAAGATATAGGAAGAAAAATTATTGTCCCGCTTCCAAGTACGTATGAGCATGTATTAAAAAATGTGTATATACATATTGAAATAATTCTGGTATGGTACTTCTATCAAACTTTATTACTGTAAAATGGTCAGAAAAGCGAATGTATTCAAAATTTAAAATTTGACGAGACTGCAATCAATTTCTTACAGAATCAAATTTTCCCCAAATAGCTAGATATGTACGTAGATAGATCACTATTTAATCTAAATGAGTATGCATCACGAGACAAGCACATAATACAAAGGCAATGAATAAAATACTTTCGTATATCTGCCTCTATACATCCAGGAAATTCCTTGTACATTTCCTTGTTCAATCGCTCTCGCTTGTAACTGGTGTCACCGTTGAATAGTGCCCGAGGCGCACCGATCCCCGCTAAGCTAATGAGATGTCAGTACAATCATTTGTGCTTTAACCTTGCGAAAGAGATTTTTGGCTTTCATTTTATCTTAGCTTTTATGCGTATATTAATTAATTGGAGACGCTTAGAATCGATCGTAGGGGTTTGTATGAATCTTATTATAGTTTTTAATACAACAACAAAAGAACAATTTATTAAAATACGATATTAAGAGAAGGGTTGATATAAAGTGGAGGAAGGGATGTTGGAAATCTGATCATATTAACTGTAGAAAATAATATTAACTTTAGCAATTACCACATGAAATTGGAAGTTCACTGATGTCGAGTTCTGGACACATCCTATCGTAAGTTAAAAATTTGCTAAAGATAAATTTATACTTTAATTGAACAATATTTCATTTTGAATAATTGTATTAGTTTTTAAAGTTCAGTACATTTAATACTGCAGATGTTTTAAATTGTTATATTTGCCTATCCCAGGCCACTACTACATACATACGAGTAGACCTTACGAATAAAACTAAGACTTTAGAATAAAACTATGTACGAGTATAATAATAATACTAAAATATTTACACTTCCTTATATATAAGATAAATATAGGTAACCCCCGCAAAACAGATCTGTTTCTTACATCCCAAACGAATTCCTAATGAAATAATGTAATTAAATCTTTCTCATATTAAAAGACACTACTTCAAAAGGCATTACGTGATCCTATTTACAGTATCATGTTTGTGTATGCTTAAAACGAATCTAGATGGTTCTAAAGACCACAGACATACCATGCAAATAGAAATTCCTTATAACATTTTCTTGGCGTGTTACTAAACTCATACATTCAAACCATCAGAATCTGTACATCTATGACTCAATGTTTTTTTATTGCAAGGTTTAGGCAATCTTTAAAATTTCCTCCGGAAGATGACTGCGTATTTAATCCTTAGATCAATCCAATAATCTGGGCGTCAAGGCATTACGTATTGCAGTTATTTCTATTTAAAAGTATTTGCCCAAAATCAACAAAGTTAGCCCTGATACCTGATCCCCTGATGAATCTTGTTACCTGAAATCTTTGCAAATATTAAGAGGAATTTGCCAATACACAAAACATAGCTGAATCAGATGCCATTTCTATATTTATTTATTCTATTCCCAGTATAATATTACCCGCTAATTGAATAAAAAACAAACGTGCGTTACAAAGGCCGGTGGCGGGATATCGCGCACCGCCGCAGGACAGTCGGTAATTATTGTTTTACTTTGTATCGCTACGCTTTGAGCTTTCTTTTGTTTCGTTACTGTATTGTCTTTAACTTTTAACGTAAATTCTAATCGTCATTCGTTAGATCTGTTCTCGATGTGACCACTGCAACTTCGTGAATGAGTACAATTTAAGGTTCTCACTTTAAATAAGTACGAGTATATTCTGTCATCCATAAATTAGCATATTTTGAGATACATTCTACAACTAACATGCTTTTTCTAGAGCCTTTTCTTCTGCCACAGTTATCTATACGCCATTCCATAACCAAGGCTAGACTTACTGTGGTCCTTACCAGTAGAGTAGTATATGAACAGATCACATCAATATGATTATTAACCGTTTATGTCGTTCCTGTATTAGACAAGCATCCCTCCTCTGTATGAAAAGGGCTGATGCCATATATAGAGTCTTAAATGAGCACTTATACAGTTTTAATGTTTAGAGATATATTACTAACATGTCTTTAGGTATAAAATTATATTATTTTTGTAATTACTGGTATTATCAGATAACGGTCATAAATAAAAGAATAGCCCTATTTAAGGATACATCTATTATATTTAAATTGGACTGCGCATAATTTTTCCTACTTCATTGTATACAAAAGTGTTACAAAGATTTACTTTGAGATAGTATTTACCAAACTGCCAAGCAGTTTGTCTGCAATGTCCGATAGTTTCTCGTGGTTTATTATAGATTTTCATGAATAACAGACACATTACTTTTTACACATTAACAGACATATTACTTTTTTTTGGGAAAAATAATTACTAAAATTACATCTACTTAAGTTCACAGTCTAAGTAATCGCACGGCGAGCTAAAAAGAGTTCACGTAGTCTTTGAACAACTGATACGGCCATATTTAAGCCAGCGGCCATGTTGTCCGCGCCCCTATGCGCGCCTGGTAATGACGTTTGTCACAGGGGTTTTCATTATCGTACACGTGTGTATCGAAGCTCGGAGAACCCTGAGGCGGTAATATATGGGTAGCAGCACTAGCCGCTGGAGAGTATGGGGTGGATGCTCGTGGCAAAGATTTGCCATGTTGTCCCCGAGCGAAAAATTAGTAGGCACGTCAGTTGTCGATAAGTAAGAATTTTTATCTAACTACACAGCTTTTAAGTATTATACTAATATGCACTAAATACTGCGCCGCAAATACGAAGTGCGAGAAGATAAATCTGGTATATAGGTCCAATGTTTATTCAGCCTTAATTGCTGAATCCGGGGTTGTGGGCTTGGATTCTCACAGGATTCTCACAAGCAATGAATGTATGTAGTTCATCAATTGACTGTTTGTTGTAGTGTATTCTGTTCCTAATCTGAGATCAATGTAGCAATGTGCCATACAAATAATGCTAAAGTTAGATATAGGTTTTTGACATTACTTACAGTCCACTGTGGACTTAGTGTCACCTACCGTTACAATACCATGAATGTTCGCCATAAATTATTTAATATTTTATTTTGAGCTTTATTAGAAAAATATCAGTCAGTATTTTCGATCATTTGTAAGTTATTTAAATATTGATGCCCTTCAGTTTGGCTGTCCCAAATGTATTTCTGACATAACGACAAAAAAGTTTTAAAACCATCAGGACTGGAAGCGAAATGTTGTCCGGTTTGGCTGTTTTATTAAAACGGACGCAGCCTGTTTTAATTCCTCCACTGATAGGTTAAGTGAAGTGGTACTTTTTTTTGTCAAAAATAAATAAAAGCCAAAGTCTGTTCCGCTTTGACGCGTCATAGTTTTCCCCAGTGTTGACAGCGTTGAATGAATACATAATTTTTTTATGCCATTGTATTAGGATTGACGTTGTGAAATGTCTCGTGCGTCTGCTGGCTGCAGAACTGGTAGTCGGCTTTCAGAACTTTTTTTAGCAAGTAACAAATGGATTTGATTAATTTGAAAAATAAATTGTTCGCAGTTTTTACCTTTCGAAAGCGTTGCTTTATACATATCGTGTATATTATGTACTACTTCATACTAAATATTCGTCCGTGGCTTCTTTCAGAAATTCTAAGTATGATACCGCAACAAATATTGCGTAATATTTTTCGTTTTTGACACTATGCATTGAACAAATTTTGACACAATTCAAAATAAATTCAGCATAATAGAGCTTAATATATAAATGAGAACTGGCTGGGTATAAATAATAAATAAATTACGATATAGGTTTAAGTTTAATTAATTAACTATATATGAGCCAGCTTATATCAATTTAATAAACCCTTTAATTAGTTTTACTACTTGTCTTAATATTACCTCCTGTCGTCGGCACACAAACTTATCACATATAAACACAACGCCTATTTCTAATTTGCTGGATAAGAGAGTTTGAGAAAAATATAAATTGCCCTCCAGCATCAGGCTGTACCATTCGTATTACAAAGTTACAATCATCGTTCACACGCAGTAAACGTAAAATTATCCATATCATTGAATCGACAGCTCAGCTTAGTACACAGATATATCGCATTATTGCAATACGTCAAACTGATTACAGAGTTGCACAAAGTTTTCACTTTGAATCCTCCCCGCGTCGTATTTCTTATTGTTGAGGATCGTGAATTTGTTTCTCTTTGAATCTCTCGTCTCGGGATTCTTGCTATCGAGTGTGCTGCCGCGCTGGTCTGTCCGTCACAGTGGGCATATCCCCTGTGGTCTTTTTCCCTCGACCTTTAATTAGGATATTACATAAATTTTATTATCATCAATTAAAAAATTAAAAGCATTCAGTTCCATTTTATAAATAGAACAATATTGTAGAGTATATTACATAAGTAGATAGAGTGATTATATCAATACTAATTATTAAATACCCTATGCCCTTAATTTCATCTCAACGTCTAATTTTTACAAAAGATAAAATCATTATCGAACATTAACATAAACCGATAGCGTTTATACGAAGTGGCTTCTTACTCTACATCAAGTTGCATTTAAGCAGTTTCTGACGTCAAAGTGCTCGCAAGCAAAATTCAGGGTGGCTTAATTTAGTGACCGTTAATTAAACCCTCAAATCTCGTAGGTGGGCCGAGGTGGGCAGACTGTCCAACATGCTGAGAAGCGTATTTTTGTCTAATGAGTACCGTGTAAGGTAGGGTGGATAAATTGTTCACCCCCAACTGGTTTGAGGGTTGAGGGGTTTTGATAATAAACTTTTTTTTACGCTGTCAGTTATTCTGGTTATTACATTTTTATTATTGGAACTATAATTCACATTAAGTCGCATTAACAAATTGTGGTACCATCGATAGATTGTAGCGTATAGGCATTGAAATCAAATGTTTTTATACATGAGCAATCCTTGTTTGATTTATTGTAAGTACGTCGCTACTTTTAAGGTCTAAAATAAAATGCCTCTAGGAATTATAGATAGCAAAATATTATATACCTATCTTATCATTTACATAACTGATAAAATATTTCGATAATCTGTAGTACGATCTTTGAGTAAAGTTTTATTTTCTTTTAGTACTGTAAATTCATGTTGATTAATAGTTGAGGAAATTATAATGATATTTAAGGAAAACCTGGTTCTCGCTCATTATCCATTAGAACGAAAGGGTCAATGATTTATGGAAAATAATCAATTAGATGAACTACCACGTTGGTCAAGTGGCTGCAAGCGCGACTGCCGATCGAGAGTTTGTGGGTTCAAATCACTCGTCGGAGCTTTTGGGTTTCACTAACTTCGATTTTTCAGAAGAAATATCTACTAATGGCTCGAATTCTGGATTTCTGTCCGATGCATGCGATAGATATTCTAGTAGAAATTTCTAGTAATGTCCCGAAGTCTGGAGTCATGTCCACACCACCCATTCCATAATGGGAAGTAAACGTAACTGGTGACACGTGGGTGTGTATTACACTCTTCTGCCTACCTCCTCAGGGATTACAGACTTGATGTTACGTATTAAAGGTACTCGTGTATGTAAGTTTGAAAGTTTTACACAATATAACTTTCTAGTTCAATTTTACATCATTAACAAACACAATGATCCAATAACGCAGTGATGTAACGCCAATGAGATATTATGTTCGTTAAATAAACAACTCATTGTCTAGTTATTTCACACGGCCATTTGTCGTGTGAAAACTGTTTTTAGACATTAGCTGCAAAACGTTAGTAGATCTAATTTTAAATTTTTATTTTACGCCAGCCAATTGCTTGAATGGTTATTGAACCTGACTGCTGATATATTTATATGACGAGAGCAAGTATTTCTTGTCTCTGGGTGTACAAATTTAGTAACTTATGTATCCTCCAAGCTGGTTTCATACACTCCAATAAAATTCACTAAGCATATACAAGTGAAGAACAATGAAAAAACTGAATGACAATCAAACTAATAAGACCTCATTTGTACATCGCAGCCGTCATTAAAAGGTTTATAATAATCATGATATCGATTAACTGATATTAATAGTCACCTTTAACATAACTGTTCGCGACTACGGAAGTCCGAATACCACTTGCCACTGAATCCACGAAAGCATTGTCTATTTGAAAAACATGAAATGTGTTGTAGCAACTTCATTAGTAGTTACAGAGAATGACGAAAATGCGAGGCGCAGTCCCAGTGGCTGGGATGAGCGTCTTTTGTTACTGTCGCGTCGCGGCAATGGACGGCCGCAGCTAGATATCTCGTGCGCTCAGTTATTTGTTGCTGAGAGGTGCGCGGAGCTGTTTCTAATACTGCAGTAGACAAGAGTCAGTGATATGTCACATTGTTCAACGGGAATATAATGAACAAAAGTCAGCGACACGCCAATGATATGTCATGGAGTGAAATTCTTACGAAATTGCTTTTTCTTTATTATTGGACTTTTATACTTATCCATTAGAAAACGATCTTTATTGACCATCTTTTTATCGTTTTGCTATTGACACGGATCTCCTGTCATAATTAAATTGAATCTCAGCTCCGCCATGATGAATCTAATTGCTTCACACGCTTTATAGAATATTACAACTATGATGTTGCATTACTAGATTGCATTGCTAGTATCCTTTATTACTCTCCTATCTTCTGTCTCCTTCCCAGCTTTTACACCACACAGCTCTAGTATTAATATATTATTATACATCATCACGCCAAGTTCCTAACGCGGTAAGCAGAGCACGCGGTGTTCGAAATATCTCTAATTTTACAAACCTGCAGTGGCTCTTTTAGATTCTCTACTCTCTCCATATGTGCACGCCGGGTTCGCAGACTTGACTCCGGCATCAACTAGCAAGATATACAAAATGCATTACTATTATACGTTTATTGGATCACCAACGTGAAATACGGCGTGTACAAGGGAATAGTATTTAGTTCTACGTTACTAGATTACTGTTTTTATAATTATATGTAACCATATGCAAGCTGTATGATTATTAAACCACGCGCAAACCCACTCGGATTCACATTATGTATATACATACATACATACAGTATGAATAATAGTAACAGATTGTATTAAAAGATTGATGGACGATATATTGAAATATCTACATTGAGTACGAATTATTCGGTTGGCTCACAGCGATCTGGTATTTATGATCCGCGATCAACACATGTTCAGATCGTTGGAGGATTTATTGTTTGTGTATTTTACACTATACGTCACATACATGAGTGATCTGTATTTAAGGAATCATAGATTATTACGTTCGAAAGACGACTACTAAACTAGTCTGTTGATATTAGACATATTATATTATAATAAATGAAGGTTTTAGGTATGAAAAGAAATAAATAATAAGGCAGATCAAACTTTTTTTAACAGATGACTATGTACATTAATGTCGTCAGAATCATATCAATGGGAAAAAACTGTGATAATATGTATGTAAATATAAGTTAAAAAACGAATAAAATACATGAAAGTTTGGAAAATATACATTAGCCATTTTTTATTTCTCACTCATTTATCTAGGTACATGTACGAGTACAAAGTCACATTACAGTGCGCAGTTTCGTACCGTAAAACGCTTAAATTAAAACGGTTATCGTTAAAAAGATGGTGAAAGCGCTCTATGTGCTTGATTAGCGTTAGGAAGGTAGAGCTACTATGAACGGGGTACAGTCGTGCTGATAAGAGCCCTTCATTACGGCCGCGGCGCGCGACAATAGATGGCGACGGCGACACATCTCGCGCGACTGAGTTATTTGTCGCTGAGAAACTCAGCACCCGACACCTCTAAATCACGGAAAATAGGTTTTGTTCCCTTTATAGTTTCGCTAAGAATGGAATAATTTAAAAACAAACATTACTTTTTTATCTTATAATCTCGGCTAATAGATAGAAGAGGTTATTTTGAATTTGTAATGAAAATATTAAATCAATAACGACTGAAAATTACGTAGAATGATAATTATATCGCTTTTATTTAATGTAGCTATTTATCTACGGTTTTCAAAGTGATACATTTCAAACGCATTAAGTGTGTGTTAGGTTTATTTTCAAAATGTTCAAAATCAATCATCAACAGCTACAACTGATTTATTGCATCGCGTACGAATATTTTAAAAACTCTTTTATATGCATATCAATCGAATATACGGGTACAACTAAATCACACCGCGTCGAAATATCCACACGAACAATTTTAATCTTGAGCGATGGTTTTATTTACTTTTTCGTTGGTAGCGAATAAATTATTACATTACATATTTGTAAATAGCGTGTGAGTTATAGGGTAGTTTCACACTGACGTTCATCAGACCGTTCATCGGCGCGTATATTGTGCGCGTCAAAACAAACGCGCGCACGTCTGGCGCGTGACTAATACGTAACTTGTGACGATGGCGAAAGTAAAAGTAAGCGCGAATAATAATGATTTGAAATTTAATGTGTTATAATTTAACGATTTATTAAGCATCTAGAATGAATAGCCAAGCGTAAATGGCCTGCTTATTAAAATTTTTAAGCGATTTTTATCAATATTGATACATTACATACACATTACAATCTTGACATAATTTTGACATATTTAATGGCAATTTGGAAAAACTGTTGTAGCGCTAGTTGCATTTTATATCGAGAGCGTTAATATTATGTTCATTATATCGCTTGTTTTGTGTTATTGAATGTTAAGGAATTTTCAGTAATCCTTTTTGACGTCTAGCAGCGTCACAAGAAGTATATTTCGAACTACAGCCGACGTTAAGCTCTTAATCAGCTAGGATTTTATCTATATTTGTTACTATCGTTTTATAAATAATATAGAAATAAAATTATCGCTCATTCGTGATCATTATACCAATATATTATCTCCACAAGGGTTCATAATTCAATTCTAGGCTACATAGATATGTAACTGTATGATGACATGAGTTCCTTAGTTCAGCTAGGGTATCTCTGTAAGTGATCATAGTTTTCACAGTCCAGAAAATACTTGTATGAATAAGTATTTCATACTTTTGTAAATAATATTATTCATAGATTCTCGTTGTAAAACATTTACTTATTGTAGTAATACTATTTACAAATATATCAAACTATTGTTATTGGAAACGTCAGTCTTCATTTAATTATTCAGTCAGATAATTTTCGAACGCGCCGAGTTACGTTCTACGGCCCGCTGTCCGTTTACTTTGGTGTCGTAAAGTACAGGTTGTAAAAGGCAGATGCGATTACGTTGGCGTCCAGCTTGAAATATAATATAATCAATTCACAGTTCGTTGATCTGTCTCTGGGGCTGTTGTGTTAATAAAACTCTCTCTGTCTGATCTGAGGTTCCCTTATAATTCAAATTTTATAATCCAATTTTAAATTATATTTGAATTAAATCGTCATAAGGTCAATATTTGGCGGAAAAAGGAGTAACAGAACGGAATTACAATGCGAATGTTAATGGATACAGGTGGCGGGAGAAACCAAGAATTTGCTATCTTGACAAAGAAAGTCTACACAATCAATGGGGGAGTCAAAAGTGTTCTAAGCCGGCGGGCTTGTATAAAAAAACTGACGAATGTACAATAGGAAAGTCATTTCACTAATGACAGTAATATTTGGCACTCAACGCTCTCCGCCTCGCGGTATGTGACCTAACATGATGTAAATAATAATTACCGAGACGTACCTAATATTTCAATATCATTGTTCACAATCTGCTAATATGGTATATGATAGTGTTGGTACATATACCACAGCACTAAATATCATATGTATATGAAATGCCGCTAGCAGTACAGTAGTAGTCATCGGTGATCATGAATTAAAAAGCTTAATTATTTGGGCCTGCGTGTTTTATGTATAAACAGACTTCTGTTCTTGGTTTTAAATGTAAAACTACAAATGACTTAACTTAATTTAACTTGTAGCTATCCCCTTAGGATTATGTTTAAAGATCTTTCGTAGAATATCTATGTACTCATACATATTTAGCAAAACTCATTAAATTAGATTTATCATGTAATATCCATTACAAATATAGTTGAACACTTCCTCGCTAAACAAAAGCACTAACAGTAACTGAGCATTTTCCTTCGTCACCTGTCTGTCGCGTACAGGCGCATAGAAAAACGCAAACGTTAGTCACGCGTGACACGACGCTCATTTCCCGCGCTCAGTCGCTTACCGTCGCGCGTCATTTTATTCTCGGTTGTGTCCACTACGGCTATTAAATGTTTTGTTCACGATTGTACATTGCATTTTTTTAAACGATTTATTACTGCATAAGAAATATAACTGGTGACATTCATTAATATTTGTTTCTGTCGTGAATTTCTTGCAATTTAAGATTAAAGGAATGTTTATATAAGTTTTAAGTAATGTTATTGGATATGGTCAGTACTAAGGCGCGCGTCTATTCAGTTGGCTTTACGTCTTGTTTGAAAGACTTATCGTTCAGACATCTTGAATCTGGCGTACTCTCGTTCTATATAGCCGTGCATACACACCGTGCATAAACATGCTATTTTAATCCCAACAATTAATTACCAATCTATTAATTGCTATCATTAAATAACGACTGCCTTGTTGGTCGAGCACTACTGCTATTCGAGAGGTCCTGGGTTCGATTTAGTTCGAGTCTGGTAATATTGGGTAAATATAACCTCAAATTCCTAGTCAGAGTCTACATTTGTATTAGGTGTATGGCTCACCCCCTATTCCAAGATTAGATATAAACGCAACCGATGTATCCTTAAAGTGTACTACACTCCTCTACCTACGTCTTCGGAAATTACCGCTTTGATGTAACTTTTTTAAACGAATAGATACTGTGCTGGAATAAAATTACATTCTTTCGTGCCCAAATTCAAGGAAAAGAATTTGGCAATGGCGAAAAAAGAATTCGAGATCCGTTAGTACAGAAATCAAGATCAGATATTCGCGAATCAACGTAACACGCAGCCACCCAAAAATTAGTCCGCCAAACAAGGGAGGAGAAAAAGGCGAAAGACTTCGGATAACAGTAACACATTTTCGTCGCGTTCCTAACGATTCCGAGGCGAACTGTCCCATAAATCTGGGGAACCTGATTGATACATGGCGGTGGGTTGACGCCCATCCCGTAATTTACTGCTCGCTACGCCCACCCCGCATCGAGATAGCAGGACTTTTGTTTTGCATTAATTCCTTTTGCCTTCCTTCGTAGCCTTGGTAACTCGTAGGTCGTAGCGCGCCGTAGCTCAGGAAATATTCGTCTCGCAATCGAATGAAGTACAGCTCCTTACTTATTAATTTACCCTTTAAAACAATATTTGCAACTTACTTCTGTAACTAAGGCCTTTTGAATTTACAAACGTTAGATTAGTTGTAAATTAAAATAATTTGTTTTCTATCTCCACTATAAAGTTTAGTACACAAAAATCTTAATGATAAATCATCTTTTAAATAAGTCCTACGTTATAAAGAAATTATCTAACAAACAAGATTTCCAAGCGAGATTCAAGTTTAATACTTAACATATAAAAGTGTACCTCATTATAAAGAATACGATTACATTTTACATGTGTCTAACATTTTCCAAAAGGAAACTATCAGGTTTCGTCGTCGAATATTTCGTGCAACGTAGTAACCGCTGTGGAGGCAAAAAAAAATAATGTGCCTACTTATCCGCTGTTTTAATGCGCTATCCGTATGGTAACAAGCTGTCGTCATTTTTCAAGTTGAAGCTAAAGGAAAAAATTTCGGTAGGGCCACAGCGAATGTGTACAGAATATTTCAGACAATACAATACACTATTCTGCCGTCATTCTTTTTAGTTGTCAGGGGATTAAAATCTAGACGACTTCGAGCAAAACGAAGTGCTGCTAGATGCCGTACGATGGTACATTGCAGAAACTATTCAAAAGTACAATCACAGATCACGCCAGTTGTGAACCGCTGAGTATGAACCTTTTGCGAGGCCACCGCGCCCCGTTTGAACTGAACAAGTGCTCGGGCAATCTCTGACCGTTAGTCCCGTTTTCATTATAATCTGTAGAGATATATAATAAAAATATCATAAATACTAACATTTACGTCAAGAAAATTAATTATCGTAAAGAGCGGTTTTTGTGAACACGGCCATTTTTAATATTTATCACCATTTCTATAAAATATTTCGCATTTCGTCAAAATTAAGTATTCCTAGCCATAACTGACACAAAATATTCAATGACTAACGCATATCATATACACACGTTGAAATAAATATTTTATTACACCACTAGACAGCATATAAAAATTACATTCAGCTATAGTAATAGCAGAATATAGATTAGTAAATCTATTATAATCAATAACTAATAATAATACAATTTAATGATTAAATAAAACGTAACGTCACCCCTGTAATCCCCGAAGAGGTAGGCAGAGGAATGTAGAACACGCCCACGTTTGACCAGTTACCTTTACGTTCCACTGTGGAATAGTTGGTGAGTCTATTGCTATACACCGGGCACATATCCAGACTCAGAGTCACTACTAAAAAATCTAAATTAAAAATTTTTTGTAGTAACCGAGCCGGGAATTGAACCCAGGACCTCTCGATCGGGAGTTCCATTTGCAACAAACACGACCAACGAGGCAGTCATGATTAAATAAACTCAATAATATTACGCAGGCAAGCGACTCGCCCACGCGAACGCGGCCTAGCATAAGCCGGCCATAGTACTAAAAACTCATCAAGTTACACCACGCAACACTCTGATTCTTTTCAGCGAGGCCCCGCTAATTTCAGGCAGTCACAGCACTACTCGTAGCAAACGACACAGGGCCAGATTAAAGCCTTTCTTGAATGCTAATCTTAGACAAAAGCGTTATTATGAACCGCCCCCGGGTGTAGGACGAATGTTGGCTTTGTTTATTTTAATTTTTTCGCATGGCCGACGCCGTCTAGAGCTAGCTAAGGAAAGATATACAGGACGCGTTTGTTTCGAGCCACCCGCTGTGTTTTTTTTTTAATTTTTTATTACTGTAACAGTAATAACAATGGGGAATTTGTAAAATTCATGCCACGAATACCAGAATTGGTCAGCTTTTTCATGGACAGCACAAAGACCTCTATCCATTCTTTGAGCAGTACAGATTACATACGAAGTGGAGCCGGCCGCCAATTATACTAGAGAAAATACATTTTCAAAAAAAAATTACAAAATATCGTGTAATTACTGTAGCACACAAAACTTTTACTGAAACTGTTGGTTAACGAAAAAATAATAATAAACCAGATGTGTAAGTAATGTGCGACCAATTGGAACAACTGCGCCAACGATTAATTAGCATTGTTCTGTCCAGGGTACATAGACGTACGGGGTACGTCATACATACAGGGTACGTAGAGATGACATAAAATTGAAACTAAATAGAATAATATTTCTTTAGGTACATAAACTTGTGCTAATAATTATATTAACAACAACTATTCATTCATTCGTTAATTCGCTCAATTGTTCCTGCCTTCATTCATTCGTTCGTTCGTTTACTCACTCAATTTCAGTTTTAAATACCTCTTAAGCACCTCTAAGAAAATGTCAATAAATTTAAGTACCTGAAGCTAATTCACGATAATAAATATTTACATCCTATAGTTATAGTTAAATCATCAACATATTAACCACCTGAAATTGTAAAATTTATTTATGAATAATATTAAAAATTGTAGGTATTACCTGCCACTACCAACATAGATATTTGTTTAGTCGGGAATCGAATTGAAACTAAAGAGCAACATGGCAGGGCTGACCAAAGTACTCATCTAGTAGCAGAAAGCCTGTGCGAGTACCATCAAAACTTTTTAACTAATGTATACAAAATAACATAACATAATAGAGGTTTTACAGAAGAGATCGATGAAGCATAAAGTACTTTTTAACTTTAGAAAAAAACAAGCTCCATTCCTGGTTCAGAGCCAAATGACTACAGCGCCATTAAGAAGCGATGTCAACTTGCCGAGTCTTGGATTATAGAGGTCAAGATGACCCTTACAACAGTCATTGTAAATTATAGTACTGAAGCCCTAAATCTTCCGAACGGACTGTCGGAAGGTATTACGTGCGCTAGATCAATTTCATTGTAGCTTCCAATGTTTTATAAAATCAGAACTTGCCTGTCTTGAACCAGCAAGTCGGATACTAATAGGGGAGTCAGCCGTCTCCGAAATAGGCGCGTGTGTGATCAGAGTAATAAATATGGAAGAAGCCGGTTGGATGTAAAGATCGAGGTATTTCGCGCTCATTGCTCTTTACCTACCAAGTAAGTGGTAAACGTACCATCATCACGCCTGTAATGCCCGACAAGATAGACAGTAAATGATGTAATAATAAAAAATATTATTTCATTTACCACAGGCTTCTTCTTATGCAGTTAATAACGTAAAAAATATCCATATGCTCCTGTGTCTATTTTATTAGACTGCCTCGATGGTCGTGTTGGTTGCACGTGCGACTGCCGATCGGGAGGTCCTGGGTTCGATTCCCGGGTCGGGCACT